>PNEQ01073758.1:21064-38114 GCA_003012365.1 Medauroidea extradentata
TTAGTAGCTGTTAGCGCACCGACGGTTCGCGACCAACTGATCCTGGGTTCGATGGGTCGCTTACCTATATTAACTTTTCTTGCGAACTTTAGGCCCATCTTTTCAAATGTAGTCGTAGAGTGATTTCTTCGTTTCTGAAATTTATTAGTTTGTCATTTTGGTCAACCACTGACACAGTAACTTCTTGAACGCTCTTTGCAACGACCGGAATATAAATGATACTTTGGGGTACTACCACGATTTTATATCCAGGTCCAATGACGGGTGAAAACTCGTATATCGAGCTGCTAGGCTCTCCGTTCACGTAGCTGCTACCTGCCAAATTACAATTTACACGTATCACATTTACTGCCATTATGTTGACGGATTGCGAAGACACGTGCGTTTGACCTGCTTCGTATACTCTGGGTTCGAACCCAAGCATCGTGCCGATAGTATCCTGTTTTGTAAAGTCTATATTTTAACTGCAGGATATTTCCGCCTTCAAGGTGTTTAGATTTCCATCTAGTTTGAAAGCCACGTCTGCCGGTAGAGACTTCTTGATGAAATTAGCTATGTCTCCTAATTCGTAAGCTCCGGTAGGAATGTTGATTTCTCTCGTTTCAGTCGTTCCTTTCGGCACACAACGGAAAAATGAATTTTTAATTTTGTTCGATATTAGCCATGGAATTGTAAGTTTTAAAATCAACGAGACCGATGCTCCAGTCTTCTTCTAGTTCCAGAGAAGGGTAAAATGTAGCTCTCAGTTCAGAAGTATTACCACTCATAATGATTGACACAGACATACTGACGAAAAGTACTAGGCGCGCTACCCTTTTTATGTATGAAGCTAAATTCACTTTTCATTATTTTTTGCTAGGTATGAAAGACACAAATGTCTGCAGTTCCATGAGTTTGGTGATTGCTCTGTTTCATAGATGTATGCCAGTAAAATGTTTTTAAGGTACTTGTACAGTTCGGACAGTGGCCGCAAATTGCCGAAACTGTCGTAATATTCAGCTCTTCTCCCACACTTTTTGTAAGCTACCCAGTGTGTGCCAGGACCATCTGAAGTATCCTGGTTTATTATGCCACATTCGTTTTGTTTTGGGTTTTGAAGGTAGTTTATTACGCATATACACTCCCCTAAAGTTTGGTATTTTTAGTTTGCGTGCGTAAAATTTTTTGTCAATGTTCGTGAGTGGTCGTCTAGGCAGGGACCTTAAGATCATTTCGCACGACGCTTTTTCATTTTCTTCTTCTTCTTTCCTGCACCTCCGCCGTGGTACGGACGACGAATGAACAAACCTAGTCCGTTTTTTTTAGCCATAGCATTTGCTTCTAGTTTACGGTTGTGACGAGTGCTTTCGTCTAACTGTTTACGGTCATTAGAAGCTTTTTTCGCCGCACTTACAATGTTCGTTACTGCACCTGCAATGCCTGCCAGGGCTCCTATAGCAGGAATTAGTGCGGGCAGGAAGCCTCCAGTCTTCGTACCTCGCTTTTTTCTTGGCATGCGACTTTTTCTCTTGGAACTTGTTTTACGCGATTTTTTGGTTTTGACTGGATGCAAACCCATACCTAATTTAACCTTTGCTTTCATTATGTTGGAGAAACCCCAGGCTGCTATTTTTTCTCCGATACCTGGGCCTGGCGCTTTGCGTATTTCGTCGGCCCTGTATGCTAGTAAATTATCGGCCTTGTGCCTAGATTCTAAATCTTTGTGTTGGTCGTAGACTAACATCGTGCCACTTGCAAGCTTCATCTAGTGCGTTTATGCCACTGTCACCACGTGCTAACCTCTTCTTCAACTTTGTTCCTGGCCCACAAAACTTGTATCCGGGAATATGTAGCTCGACTGGTAGACTATTGATAAGGGAGTCGACGATACCGTAACCTGATTTTTCTGTCTTCACTCTAAGAGACGTAGGAGTAAACTGAGCTACAAATGTATAAATAACCTTCTTTTATTTATTTTGATTCAGTATCATGGAGATAATCAAACAGAAAGTTACTCTTCCTGTGCATGTGACAGAAGATGATGAAACAACCCATGAATCACGCCATGGTATTCTACTGCCTAACACGATCAGATCGATTATAGCGGGACCAAGTGGTGGGGGAAAAACCTGCGTACTTCTTAGTTTACTCGAAGAACTGAACGGACTTCGATTTGAAAATGTTTACCTATACTCGAAATCGCTCCAGCAGCCGAAGTACCAACGATTGGCTCGAATTTTACAGACTATAGAAGAAATCGGTTATTTTCCATGCAGTGACAATGACCAAGTTATACCACCGAGCAAAGCAAAGACGAACTCTGTGATTGTATTTGACGACTTTGCTTGCGAGAAACAGACTTGTATTCAAGAGTACTTTTGCATGGGACGTCATGTGGGTGTTGACTGCTTCTATTTGTGTCAGACGTATTCACGCATACCCCAACAATTGATACGTGACAATGTGAATTTGTTGGTGTTGTTTCGTATGGATGAGCTAAATTTGCGTCATGTGTATGACGATTGTGTTAACACAGACATGACATTTGCTGAATTCAAAGACATGTGTTCCTTGTGCTGGAAATATAAGTTTGGATTTCTAGTGTTGGTGAAAGACTGCGGCCTACATAAGGGACGGTATAGAAGAAGTTTCGATCAGTTTATCGTACATGCCCAACCATGAGTAATGGTACTGTTTCCAAGTTTGGAAGTGATAAAGGTTCTGAAGATGTGTTGACGGAAGAACGCATCATTAGCATTCGCAGAGACTTGTCGCTCATCAGAAAAAAGATTGAGAGTGTTAAAAATAAACTGCTGGACGACCTGATTGCTATCGACCAACATGTAGAGGGTATAGAAGCTAGAAGCTAGGCTACGAGATTTAATTAATTTTTCTAATGCACAAAGACAAGATGAATTAGGGTCCTTGCATAACACGCTTATTTCGAAACTCGCTACGAAAACAGACCTTGCGAGACATAGCAAAAAGATACAGGACATATGTTCTGAGCGATTCGATAAAATTGAGAAAATTATTTTGACAAATCACGAATGAATATATATATATATATATATATATATATATATATATATATATATATATATATATATTTCAACGAATGTATAAATATAATACGTTAACATACTTTCTACCCAGTTAACAATGGAAGACGGGACTGCATTGACGAGTGATCTCCAGCGAGCAATAGAAGCAGTACGCATAAAATATTTACTAGCTAAAAATAACAGATTAGCTCTCGAGGTTAGAAGAGAAGAAGCCTTCCGACCAATCACCAGTCGTCTCGACAAACTCGCGTCACGTCGTCGCAAAGATACTTCACCTACAGAAGAAATCAAACAGGAAATCAAAGAAGAAGAACAACACCCGAATCGTAGAGTTACACATGACCGAGACGATTATTCGGACGAAGACGATAGACCTTTGATTGAACTGTTGCACAAGCGAGTGCCAATACCGAGTGCGCGAACAGGGGCCTGAAGCCAGCTCGCTTCTTAACCACTACATCGTTTCGTTTTCTGACCGGAACAGCGACCTGGTATACGGTCTGCAGAACCACGATGGTAAATGGTTTCTCAGAAGTAAAGAAGTAAAGTTTTTGGCCGGAGATAAACTACAACTCGGCAAACGTACAGTTAAAAAAATCATGCAGGGATTATGTGAACTTTTGTTTTGCAGACAACCAGGACATTATACCGAATCAGATCTGCGCAGGTATCGTCTGTTGTTGCGGTACAGTCATGCACATTACGCCAACAATAATCCTGCAACACGAAGATTTAAAGATACATCGCACGAAAAATTCGCCATTATAGCTGGCATATTTCCTAAGTTAAGCACGTCCGTTGATAGAGGTTTAACTCAGAAACTTGTATCACGAAATAAAATCGACTACGTTTTCTGGGACGATCCGAACGAGTTGGTTGATAGGTTGAGAATTCTCCTGGCTTCGCAAGCAGCAGGCAACCGATCACACACCAACGAGATAATTTCCATAATTGAAGAATTGACTGAGGCTGGCTACATAGTAAAATGACCAAATATGCTGTTTCCACGAACTTTATAAATCAGCTAGAAAAAACTATCCTAGAAGAAAATACATATTGAAAGGACTGGATGATACATTTCAGTCAGACCTAATAGAAATGCAAGATTTTTCTCGTGAGAATAAAGGTAATCGATACATTTTGATTGTCATCGACACATTTTCAAATTATGCTTGGGCTATACCACTAAAAAACAAGACGGCAGGCGAAGTTTCAAAAGGTATGGCGAGTATTCTTGCCCTCGGACGAATTCCGATTAACATTCATACAGATGATGGACGGGAATATTTTAACGCGAGTTTCCGAACATTGATGAAAAAGTATAACATAAATCACTATTCGACTTACTCAGGACTCAAAGCAAGCATCGTTGAACGTTTTCATAGAACTCTAAAACCTAAACTTTGGAAGCATTTCACGGCTAATGGAAACCACAAATGGGTGGAGTTACTACCGAAACTTGTTCGTGAATATAACAGCACGGTTCACTCCACAATGCACACGAAGCCTAAAGATGTTAAGGACGATGCCTTGCTTCGTTCTGTATACTCCGACGGGAAGAAGTATCCTCGCAAGCCTAAAGCGTCTATTGGAGACTTGGTCCGAATCTCAAAGCAACGTGGAGTGTTTCATAAGGCCTACCGTCACAACTGGTCGGCTGAACTATACAGGGTTGTGCGTATACGAGGATAGTACCCGCGCATGTATTATTTAGAAGATCTACATGGCGAGCCTATTATCGGAGGTTAATATACAGAAGAGATACAGCGTACGAAGTTCCCTGATGTGTATTTGGTCGAGAAGATACTGAAACGACGTAAAGGTCAAGTGTACGTACGTTGGGTTGGACATAGTGATCGAGAAAATAGTGGGATCAATGAGAAAGATATTTTGAAATAAGTGTTTTACTTGTATGTACCATATTATTTTTTGCAAATAAATGAATGTTTAAATTTTTTTACACAGCATTAAACATGATTTTTTTCCCCAGGACATTATTAGTATAAGCCCCGTGAACACATTGGAAAGAAATACACGCTACTTGACCAGAATTTAAAAATAAATTCAACAGTGTTTGTATTTTTCAATTCGAAGCAGTCGTTTGCAAAATATAGACTCGTAAAGTCGCAAAGTTATACGTTTTTACATTGTCCATGTTGAATTGATGGCTAGACAGAAACTGGAGGCGTGCACATGCTTCAAGCATCGCGTCCTGCTTCACCCTTCCTCTCCCCTCTCAGACTCCTTGCCAGGCAGAGGTGTGAAGTTACAGATAACAGCTCGCTACGTCTCTCTCGCATCGACGCAGAGAGGGTAGTTAGCTACGTATATGATTCTCATTCGCCCATAGTCTACTGTGAAAATAATTTTATACATGTTTTACTTGTACACTAACTCACATTTGATGTGTAGTCACTCCATGCAATATTCTTTTCTCCATCCTGTGATGGAACATTACTTTTTTTGAGGGAATGAATATGTATTTACTGAATTGCTAACTTTTTTTAATTATGTAGTGAGTGCCTATTTATTAGGTATGCACATCTGTTAAGAGCTTAAGTATACACAGTAAACATTAACTAGATTTTGTTTTTATACCTCTTAAATTATTTTGATGATCTGGTTATGGATTTTATTACTTGACGGTTTCGTAAACGTAACGACAAATTATTTTTCAAATACTAGTTATTTACAATACAGTACATTGACACTTTTAATACTACATTCAGTATTAACTTCTGTACAACAAAGTCGCTCTCGTTCACCATGAATTATTACACGTACCATGGGTTATCATAAAACCTAAGTCTCAGGACTTCCGAGTTACACTGTGCACAAAATTTATTTTTCTCGCAGTTGCGAAGTTTATCAGTATACATTTCAACAAGTTTCCGGAATGTAGGGCACCTAAACTTCTTATGCGCATCGATAATTTCAATGCTGTTCGAGCACACACTACATAACACAAGCTCTTGTCAATTTCCGATGACAAACACTGGGCAATCTTCATTTAAGATGTAACCCAAGACATTGGATATTTGGGTGTATGGAATGTTGCCGGAATCCCACTTGAGTCTATGTTTCTGGTACGTTTGCAGTCGGTACAATTGTTGTGTGGTACGGCTCAGATGATCCCAGGGAATGGTGGTTCGAAGGTTAAAACTTTTGTCGTCAGGTCATCGTCGCTGTCCGATATTGACACCTGCTTGATGGTGAATATGTCTTGCGAACGAAAGCCTTGGATGTTACAGTAGGTGCGTGCAATTTTACTTGTGAAAAATGTCACTACTCGGTCTCGCGGGTAGGCGTCTTTGGAGTACTGCTGTCACTGGACGTGATGTGGACTGTAGTGGATGAAGTGCTGGTCGTTGACGAGCGACGACACACCTTGCACCAACTCCTGCGATGTGGCATGTCCAGAAGCGAAGTACAGCCCAGGAAACACTCCTTGCATGGAAAACAGTCTAGAATGTCCTCGTCTTCTTTTAGATAATTTGGCTGGAACTTGTACACTGATGGTACCTCGTGCGGTGCGTAGACGAGAAGAAATTCTTTGGGCAAGTACGGTAGCTCATTCTCTCTGTCTAGCAATGTTAAAGACTTATACATTCCATATGCCATTATAGCAGATAAAATCTTTTGACTGGCTGAACAGCAAGCATACATTTCATCTGAAGAGGTAAGTTGATACTGGAGAAAAACATACTGAGTGCTCCGGCGCTCTGGATAGCTTTTTATTAAATCACAATGCAAGCGAGGGGAAGGGGGGGGGACATTCCTATTGGCTAGTGGAATTGGTGGTGGGGGAAATGGCACATAAAGTAGAAGGGGAAAAATATTTTTTTGGAAGGGGCAGGGAGGGGGTGGGGTGGAGGGTGTGTAAAAGTTTGAGCAGGTTATAACACGAACATCAGTGAGAGGGGAAAGTAGGGGAAGGAGGGGGGGAATTAATTCATCATGTGACTAACAGCTAATTACAATACTTTCGGGTTGGGTAGGGGTGGGAAGAGGGTGATAGGGGAGGGGGATAAGTTAATATCCTATACATATAAACAGTGGTGGGGGCGTCAGTGTGTCGATGGAGCTCGTCCGGGTAAGACGTGTCAGTAGTTGATTTAATTAAATAATTTTTATATAAAACATTTTTTATGAAATAATTAAAAATGTTATTTATTAAATATGTGCGGGGTTATAATGGAATGCGAAATCGAAACATTTTCGGAAGCTTCGGAAGAAACCTCAAGATGGCGGCCAGAAACAAGATGGCATCCGGAAACAAGATGGAGGTAATGTTTATTTCGAAATTTTTTTAGAAATTTAGAGTTTTTCGAAATTTTGGAAATTGTTTTAAATTTTGAATTTTGGAATTTTTTTTTGAAATTTTAAAATTTTTTTGAATTTTTTGAAATTTTGGATTTTTTTTTGAAAGTTTGAAATTTTTTGAATTTTTCGAAATTTTGGAAAATTTTGGTAATTTGACACTCAAGGTCAAGGTCACGGTTAAAGGTCAGTGTCATCCAACATGGCGGCCGGGGCCGTGACGTCACAACATGGCGGGTGGTGCCACACTCAGGCGGGTGCCACACACCGACTTCGTGTGCTGGAAGGAACCAAATCATACTACTTGGGCATCTACAGCTATCTTTAAAAAAATTGGGACGAATTTAGGTTCTCTGCGTATTTCTCGTAAGTGGTGATTCTTGGAGATTGGGTTGAGTTCTAATGATGGTAATTAACTCTCAAAAAGCACTAATCGTAAAAACGAATTTAGTAGGTAATAATTTGCCTTGATTTTTAAATGCAATGGTTTTGCTCTTTTATCACTGAGATAGTAAAAAAGAGAGAGCTTTAACATTCCCTGCAACAAGTATTTCGAATTTAAATGGAATATTAATGATAGTTTATACCAATTAAGATAAGAACGTGTAATCAGAGATTGGTTATGTGATGCTTTTCATCTCTGTCGTAGATAAAGACGTTGGCCATGTTATGTAAGTTCTCACTGTAAACAATTGATTGCACTACCAGTTGTATTGCTAGTTATAGGACTATATGTTGTAGATATCTGTGTGTGAGAACTGGCAACCTTACATAGACTTGACAAGCATGCGGTGGTTCTTTTGTCTATCCAGTTCAGCAGCCATCTTGAGTCTGTCATGTGCATTATGTAGGAGTGTGTCTAGTAAATTTATCAATCTGCACATGGTGTTGTTTAATTAATCCATCCACATGAACTAAAGGGAAGTAAAACATGGCGCAGTCTAGTGGATATTATGTGTAACCTATTTGTGATGTTTCTTCAACTGTTTTAGTTCGTCAGCAGTGAGTTATCATGCAAGCATGGTTGGCCACACTACTGTATACATTTATAAAATTTACTTGTGGTAACAAGGCTGTTTGTTGTGGAAATTTTGCTGACATTTAGTGCAGTTTACTGAGATTTTACTTTCAATGGCCGGTCTAAATATTGTCAAGCTCCCAGATTGAGTAGACTTGCAGAGTCCTACTGCTCGTAAGGACTGGGAGATTTTCGAAAGTGACTTTGAAAATTACCTAATTGCAACAGGTCAGGATGAATGTCCTGATAAAGTTAAGATAGCACTTCTTAAAAATATGCTTGAGTCGCAGGGACGAGCCTGATTTGAAACCTTTGATACTTCTGCAGAATTCAAGTTCGTGTACAGCAAAGTAAAAGATGCTTACCGAACATTTGTGGCACCAAAGACAAATCCTCTTTACGAACGTTTCTTGTTTCATCAGCGTGTGCAATATGAGGGCGAGACATTTGACCATTTTCTGACTGACTGTCGTCGACTAGTCAAAACGTGTGGTTATGATAGTCCGGTCGCGCAAGAAGAGAATATGTTGATTGACCGCATTGTCCAAGGCATCAGAGATGGAGCGTCTCGAGAGGCGCTACTGCGGATGGAAAATGCCACCCTTGCAAAAGTAGAAGTACACTGTCGGCTAGTTGAGCAAAGTCAACAGCAAGCTAAGAAATACAAGCCAAGAATTGTTTTCAAGATGGTAACCATGCGAGTGTCGATTTTGTAGCAACTAAAAGTAGGAAGTCTGCCAAACCCATAGCCAGTGGTAACACCGCGAGCATTAATGGTGAGTTCACTTGTTCCCATTGCCAAACTAAGCATAAACCCTGGCAGTGTCGAGCCTATGGAAAGAAATGTGCCAAGTGTGGAATTTTAAATCATTTTGCTGTTTCATGTAGAGTTCACCGAGTGAGGGAAGTAAAGGTGGAGCACTCTTCCAATGAATCGCTTTATTGTGATACTGTAGAAATTCATTCTGTTAGCCCAACTAACTCTAAAATTTCATGTACAAATGAGTGGAGGGAGCAGGTATTACATAAAATTGGATCCTGGGTCGGATGTTAATATTCTCCCATTCAAGGTATTCCAGACAGTAGATAAGCAATTTAAGGTTAGGCCAACAGCCCTCAAAATAGAAGTCTGGGGTGGCACCGTTCTCCCAGCTCGGGGAGTTGTTGATTTCTTGTGTTCTGTCAAGGGTCATGAACGCTACACACAGTTTGTTATCATTGATTCTGATAGCACCCCTTTGTTAGGGTTGCAGTCCTGTGTTGAATTTAACCTAGTAAAAAGAGTTCATTCTGCTTCTCAAGTGGCTAAAGACTGTTTTGTTAAGGCTAATGCTCAGGTGTTTTCTGGTACTGGCTATTTTCCTCAAGTATGTAAAATAAATACCAGGGATGCTAGCCAGCCTGTGTGTAAACCTCCATGAAGAGTATCTAGAGCCATTAAAGAGGCACTAAAAACAGAGCTAGACAGACTTGTGCAAAAAGGGATTATATGTAAAGTGCAGAAAATTTATTCAAAAGCATGGGTTAGTAACCTTGTACTTGTGGAGAAGTCTACTGGCAAACTTCGACTTTCCTTGGATCCAACTGAGTTGAACAAGGTGATTATTAGAGACTATCATGCAATCCCAACTATTGAGGAGATGTCCGAGAAGTTGACCGGCAAGAAGTACTACTCCGTTTTTGATCTTAAGGAAGGGTTTCATCAGGTGCAACTTGATGAAGATGCTTCTCTGAAGTGCTGTTTCTCCACACCGTTTGGTTGCTACCGCTACCTACGTATGCCATATGGCATAACCAATGCTCCAGAGACCTTTCAGAAGTTCATTGAGGAGAATTTGTGTAACATTCCACGTGTAGTAATTTTTTTGATAACATCTTGTGCACAGAAAGAACATAAGTGGAGCATGATGAGTGTGTACCGAAAGTGGTTGAGCATGCTTTAAGTCTAAGTATCAAATTTAATGCTGATACACTTCAATACAAAGTTCCGCAAGTGAAGTAGGTTGGCCAGATTTTTTTCTGCAGAGGGAATGTCACCTGATCCAGAGAGAGTTCGTGCGCTGACCAGTTTGCCAGCACCCAGTGCAGAGAGTTCTAGGTATTTTCAACTATGTCCGTTCGTATGTCCCTAACATGTCCAGTGTCTGCAGCCCTTTGTACGATCTTCTGAAATCTGATGTAGAGTGGGCCTGGTTACCTTGCCATGATGGGGCTTTTAGTAGAATTAAAACACTAATTTCTAGCTCACCAATCCTTGCAACATTTGATCCATCAGCTACCCTTGTTGTTCAGTGTGATGCATCGCAAAGTGGTTTAGGGGCGACTCTTTTTCAGAAAGGTCCTAAGGGGCTTCAACCTGTGCATATTGCTTCCAGGTCACTGACAGAAGCCGAAAGAAACTATTCTCAGATAGAAAAAGAACTGTTAGCTGTGTCGTTTGCCACTTCAAAATTTCATTATTATGTTTATGGAAAGAAAGTGCAGGTTCAATCTGATCACAAGCCTCTCGTCAATGTGATGACCAAGTCAATTCATCATATAGGCTCAGTACGAATTCAGAGGTTACGGCTCAAGTTGCTGAAGTATGACATAGTTGTAACCTATCTGCCAGGTAAGCTTATGTATTTTGCAGACCATCTGTCAAGAGCCTACCTCCCTGACAAAGTAAAAGATGACCCCACAGTGATGGAGGTAGTTCACACAGTTAGCAAACATCTGCCAATGTCCAAACAGCGTCTGGCTCAATTCCAGTTAGAAACTAGTGCTGATCCCTTGTTGAGTCAAGTATCCAAATTTTGTAAGTCAGGCTGGTCAACATTCAATTCAGTTCCTGAAGAATGTAAGCATTATTACAAAATTAAGGATGATCTCTGCGTGGAAAAGGGCATCATATTTCTTGGTGACAAAGTAGTGGTTCCTGTAGCCTGCGAGGATATGTTTTGCAGTTGCTTCACGAAGGCAATTGTGGAGAAACAAAGACCAAATCTAAAGGTCGCCAGTTATTTTATTGGCCCTCTATGACTTTAGACATTATCAACTTCATCCAACAGTGCAGTATTTGTGAAAAATTTCGCCCAGCTAATTTCAGGCAACCTTTGCAGCCACATGCCCCACCAAACCTTCCATATGAAAAAGTAGGTGCAGATATCTTTTAACTCATGGGAAAACCATATCTTGTTATTGTGGATAAGTATTCTAAATGGCTTGATATATGTGAACTCCCTAACAAATCTTCTGCAGCAGTTATTAATGCCATGCAAACTGTCTTTGTTACTCATGGGTTCCCACGAATATTGTCGGCTGACAATAATCCGTTCAGTTCCCATGAATGTCGTCAATACTACACTCAGCATGAAATAGAGCTATGCACCAGTAGCCCACATTATGCTCGCAGCAATGAATTGGCAGAAATTGGTGTCAAAATTAGTAAGATGTTACTGCGGAAAAGTCAGGGAACTGACTACAGAGAGATGCTTCGAGAATATGGGAACACTCTCCTTCCTGGATTGAACTGGTCTCCAGCTCTGCTGCTCTTCAACAGAAGGCTTCGAACTAAATTACCTGTCTCCTACAATTCCCTGAAACCAAAGGTCATCCAACCTTGTCATGTAGTTCAGGCTTTAGTCTCTAAGGGGCAACATATGAAAGATGTTCATGATAGAACTGCTCGTAGACAGGACGTGACTTTTGGCAAATGTGAAAAGGTGGTTGTTAGGACATGCAGCTGTGCCACATGAAAGCCTAGTGTGATAGTAGGGCAGCATTCATCTCCCCGTTCTTATTGGGCACGTATGTCGAATGGAAATGTGGTTCGACGGAATGTAATCCACATTCGGAAGTCCAAAGTTTCACATCAGCAAAGAGAGGGATCTCCGGTGCTGATGGAAGTCGATTGTGGGCCCAGATCAGGTGGAAATGACTTTCAGTGCTGTAGTGAGGAGCTGGGGCAGTATTAATGTCCTCCATTGGGACAGTCTTCATGTTCTTCACCATTAGAACCTGATTTCAGAGGATTTGGACCAAACTCAGATGAGAAGTGGTAGGGTGTTCAAGTCTGTAAAGAGATTAGATCTGTAAATAATGTTCTAGGAAGTATATGTGTTGGCCTTGAACGAAGATGTCATAGTTAATTACTGTATCTCTATGTGCTGGAACTGTAAAGTGTTTATGTGATGTATGTTGTAGGTTTAACTGTGCTTTTTATGTATTGGAAATGCTTTGTGTAAATTGATTAGTTTGTTGTACTGACATGTAATCTCTGCAGTACTCCTGCAAGGAATCTGTAAATGTGAATTTGTTGCAATGTTTCTCAAAGAGGAAAGGTGTGTGAGAACTGGCAACCTTGCATAGACTTGACAAGTATACAGTGGTTCTTTTGTCTATCCAGTTCAGCAGCC
The DNA here is from genome assembly GCA_003012365.1 of Medauroidea extradentata. Classification (NCBI taxonomy): domain Eukaryota; kingdom Metazoa; phylum Arthropoda; class Insecta; order Phasmatodea; family Phasmatidae; genus Medauroidea; species Medauroidea extradentata. The sequence goes on from PNEQ01073758.1 coordinate 33,844, forward strand.
ATCTTGAGTCTGTCATGTGCATTATGTAGGAGTGTGTCTAGTAAAGTTATCAATCAGCACATGGTGTTGTTTAATTAATCCATCTACATGAACTAAAGGGAAGTAAAACAATATCTACGCATGCCTTTTCTATTATTCAATTACTTATATTCTGTTGCGTCTTGAATGTTAGTTTTATACTCAAATCGTGCCATATATGCGACGACAATACGTATAAATATCACGATGACTTTGCTGTCATTAAGAAAGACGCAAGCGGTGCCAGCAATGCGAGCAAGGTAAGTATAGGGGGTTCGGGATAAAGTGAGCACTAAAAAAAGCCCTGCTAATATTCTATTTTCAGCCAATTCGTATCATTCCGCGCGTAAAGGCGAACGACGGTAAATGTCTAACTTCTCTGGACACGTCACTTAATGATTGCGCGTGTAACATAAATTATGCGGTAGGTAGGAACCCACGTAGTTAGATCAAAAATGTTTGTTAGTCATATTAAATACAAGTATGTCGATTTCAGTTGATTTTATTTCAGCATTGTTGAATTAAAATAAGAAACTACAAGGAACTATATTCGGAAATACGTATGTGGGAACCGTGCCGGATGATGCTGTTTGTGGCGGGTTTTCTCGGGGATCTCCTGTTTCCCCGTCCCTTTGTTGCGGTGCCGCCGCTGTATACTCACCTCACGTCATCCCTTTCGACGCTAAATATTAGGTGTTTAAGCGCTGGCCAAAACGTCTTCATTTCATATGTATATTGCGGACTAAAATTGTCACAAAACATACACAAAAGTCAGTTATCGAAGGCTAGAATGAACGCAGACGTTTGAAATCTATTGAAGAACTTACACCAGGCTGCAAACCGAACGTTTTCTCATAAATTATATTGAGGGACGATTGTACAGTAATATTGAGTAAAATCTAAGGCCCCTCTGAGTGAAATATGATAAATTTTCTTTGCTCAGACGAAAAATGAATGAAATTTGAAAAAAAAAAAAAAAAAAACGGAGGAATTCCTAAGAATGCGTCAAAACTTCCTTAAAATTTTCTCCAACTGAAAATCAATCATGGTGGTCGTAAATAGAGGGTAGAATGCCACATGGAAGAGAATAATATTCTTATTTTAAATTTGTTGGTGAAATTTTGGCGGAGAACATAAAAAATTGTGTAAAGGAACATGCGCACTAGTATCTACGAGATAATATGTATACGTTGTAAATTTTTACATGAAAGCGATATCGTACATTTTTACACGAAAGCGATGTCGTATTTTAATGGCGCCTATGTTGAAAAATATGGTTACGAGACCCTTTTATAAACAAAATCAACGACGTACTTTTATTATTTGCATTTTGCATTTTATTTTTTTCACTTTACAATATGCGAAACATAAAATATAAGTTATCATAATGCCGTCATGTAAGTTTTCTGCATTATGAATGGAAATAATATACAGTTGAGCTACATTCACAAGTTGACGCATGGAAGAGAAATAATTTTTTTCGTAACAGTGTGGTAGCACTTCACCTCAACTGAAATATATCAATTTCCTGACGGTGCAATGCAAACGAAAGGCACAGATTTTACTAAACTTCTCCTTAGTTTCACCTTTACCTCAAGAATTCTCTCACATGTTGCTGCCATCTTTGTGATGGAAAACAAACTCATAGAAAAGTAAAATTTGTTAGTTACATTAAATATATCTGCACAATCAATTCTACTAATATACATGGTGGTCTTACGAAGAAAGATATGAAAGTAAGGAAAGGCTAGTGTTCTTAAAACAGTTGCAAAAAATAAGACAAAATTTAGTAAAAAAACACTTAAATTAAATCAACGATCTTGGACATTGTTTTATGATATCTGCCGAGTACTCAGAGTTTAACTCAACAAACTTATTTAGAGGTTGAACGCAGTTTATACGATTTCTTCAATTGGACATCTTAATTTTCAGACATCCAGGCAACTAACTGCTTCAGCTTGTTCTTGTGCAGATGTTTCAACAGTAATATTGATATTGTCAGGTTTAGAATTTTGTGTTATTTTTTTTAATTCGACTTTGATACACTTGGGCCTAGGCGATTTCAAAAAGGGCGGCCGTTGGTCTGTGCTGACAGCGACGGTGGGATGTCCTGCTTTCTCGCATGGCAGACCTCATTCCTCCATCTACGTGTAGTTTGTGTTGCTACAACTGCGGCCGTGTGTTATGAAGCTAGTGGCCGTGTAAATTACTTAATTAAACAGGTATTTATTTGTTTGTGTATGCGCTACCAACATGTTCTTTCAGAGTGCTCTTGTTGTTTTGAGTGCTACGTCCCATACGTTTTAAGTGTTTAGAGGAGAGCTTCAGTTTTTTTATTTTAATAGAGTATGCAGGTTGGCGTCATGCCGATCGATCACTGCCCCCTCCTCCCTCCGTTTCTCATGTCGTGACAATATAATATGTGTTAACAACTTCGCTAACAAATAACAAGTTCTAACAAATAATGGTGAGCCATATGCAGCACTTTCGCCAAATCATCTGCTGCCACGACAGGTAAACATATATCCTAATAATCATGTTGGTGATAATTGAGACGAAATCTCACGTACTCTGGACTGTGAGAATAAGGGTGGACAAAGCATGTTATTATAACCCCTGAATGAAGATTTCGTTATTAATTGTTAATTTCCGTACCTATGTGTTGGTATTGTGAGGCACGTTCACAAAGGGAAAAAAAACTATTCACAGAGTTTCAAATAACAAATTATAGTGTAAGTAAAGTTTGTGTACCATGACATGTGTCAAAACACTGACATTCCTGTAAAAAATGGAAGCGTGTGTATGAAGTTGTATCACGTCAGTCGACATGAAGATCCAAGGGGCAATTCTTGAATGTTCTTCCTACCTATTGAATTTTCAGCACTAACACGATACACATAATTATCTACACTGAAATTTGTCAGAAGAATTGCAAGGGATGGAATACAGACTCTTGCCATCGAATTCGTTACTTTTGGTTCGCGGGTGCTAACGGAGCTTATTATCTGATATAATATTCATTACTCCAACGTAAGGAATACCTACCTGAAGTGAATTTTACCTGCTGCATTATTCGCCAACCAAGTGGCCTGCCATCAAATACCGTGTCACTCAACTGATCTCAAAAGTGGCGTGTGTCTATAAACAAGCAGACGGGGCATCGCATGTCAAAAGCCAATCAGAACTCGTGGCCTGTGTGCATTACTTATCAAGTCTTCCAATAGCATTTACGTAGAATTGTTAATAATTCATATGAGAGCGTTGGGTAGAAAAGTCAGGATAGTGAAACCACGGCCATCGATTCTCCATTCCAACACCACTGGCATTGGTGAGCTCTTCGGATTTCGTAATTAAATATTCATAGCTTTAAGGGTCATATCTACACGTCATCATCTTTCTTGGACATGAAGGTGAACACTTTTTAAATATGTAATATGCAGACTGTAATATGCATTTGAGATTATTGGGGAGTTGGGGGTAATTTGCACAGTATTTGTTGTGCTTGCTACAAAAAATCTTACAGAAGGAAAGAAGGTAAATATTGTCGGAGATGAAGGAGACCCTGGATACATCGAATTATGCAGGATAAGGCAATATTCTTTCAGTAGATTTTTCTCGTTTACCCAAGATAATTTATTCCAAAATACATTGTCTTACAGAACGCTATTTAGTTCAAAATAATTTTGCGCGTTCATTAAAGAAATATAACTAAATATACAATCATACCCATCCCGCAATTGCTTGAATAAAATGCATTGTATGATAGCCACTAGTATCCTCTTATGCCGTTTCCAAAGGATGCTGCTAAATCTAATTTTAATATGCATGTTAGAATGTTTCACCATACCAATTTGAATACGTGATCACAATGCGTACGTTTTCTAAGCTAAGCCGTTCTCCAACGTCATTTCTTTTACAAGTCAGTGGTTACCAGAGTGTTATTTCATTTGGCGAGGAGTTGCTAAGATATGAATAGGAAAGAAAAAAACCAAGTGAGGAAACTCCTCTCTATTAGGGATATTAGGAACCTACTACATTGATGTAAACAGGGAGTTAAATAAAAGGTTATATGGACATATGTGAGCCTAAAGATACACATAATAAGAGGGAGGAGGGCACCTTTGCTAAATTACTAATAACGAAACTATCTCTCTCTCTCTATCTCTCTCTCTCTCTCTCTCTCTCTCTCTCTATATATATATATATATATATATATATATATATATATATATATATATATATATATATATATA
>PNEQ01073760.1:0-30787 GCA_003012365.1 Medauroidea extradentata
AGACATTTCGGCCGGCAGAGGTGTTTATATACTATGTTCGGTTACGGACCGTGCTGAAGACATTTCGGCCGGCAGAGGTGTTTATATACTATGTTCGGTTACGGGAAGTGCTGTAGACATTTCGGCCGGCAGAGGTGTTTATATACTATGTTCGGTTCCGTACCCAGCTGAAGACATTTCGGCTACAGTTTTGTTTATCTTGATATATGCAATGGAGTGTCCTGACACACTCTCTCGCTCATCACCGCACAGCTCAAACCGCTGGAGCTTCCATTCGAGGAGAGCTTCCCCTTGGCCGTATGCACCAAGTTAGAATGTTTTCTTAGTAATTCGATAGTTAATGGGGTGAAAATTGGTGAAATATGTTTTTAAAAAATCCCTGATACCTCTTTAACCGGGAAAGCTATCACAAATTTTTTAACTTCATAATATCGCCCAAATAAATGCATATTTGCGGAATTTTCGATTTTGCGAAATTCGAAAATTAAGGTGGCGAAAAGGCATAAAATTAGTTTTTCATTAATCCGCGATTCCTCCTTAATTATTTCAGATAGTGAGGTAATTTTTTCTTTAAAATGATGCTTATGTAGCCTTAATATCTTAAAAATGTTTTTAGAATTTTTATAAATTCTTCCTTGAAAACTCCTAAGAAAATATACGTGTTTTTAATTAATCCCACTTATGCCCTAAACCAGTGGAAATATTGAAATGGTTTTTGCTTTAAAATAAATCTTACGTAAATATCAAACAAGTAATTTCAGGATTTTACGTAATTCGTACTTGAAATCTGTAAAAAAACGTGTTTTCAAATAATCATGTTAATCGCTTATACCCATTGAGATATCGAGATGTGTTTTTGATAAGAATGAAGCTTATGTAAATATCTGCGAATAAAATTCAGGATTTGACGAAAATAAAGGATGTGAAATGATGTAAAATGTTACTGTCTCCTAAAAAAAGAAAATGATCATGGAGAAATAATTCAACAGGTGTTTCTTTTTGCCAACCCACCACACACGAGCCAGAAATAACCCGCTGCCGGAAATTCTGCTCGCGCTAAAATCAGTCCACCCTAAAAATGCACCAGGTCACGACAAAATCTCATATAAAGTACTACAAAACCTATCTGCACAAGCACTCAGAGTAATAATCAACTTATTCAGTGCCATACTTAAATATAAATATTTTCGTACTGACTGGAATCAGCAAAAATTGTCACAATACCTAAACCCGGCTAAGATCAAACGATTCCACAATACCGATGGCCTATATATCTGCTCAGCTCGCTAAGTAAGATATTCGAGAAAGTGCTGTTACATCACTCCTCAACACACACGCACAGAAGAGCAGCATTATCCCGGATATTCAGTTTGGATTTAAACCACAGCATTCTACCAATCATGCAATAGCAAAATTTGCAATATACACTGCCAATGCCCTTAAAGAGAGAAAAATAATACTTGCCATCTTTCTAGATGTAGTCAAAGCCTTTGATAAATTACTGATTTTCGGCCTTTTGCAAAAACTTATTGAATTCAGATTCCCTGACTGCTATATCCAACTGTTGCATAGTTACATTCAAAACAGGCTTTTTTTACGTGAGCATTGACAAAGGCAAATCCACAGCAAAACCACTAGAAGCAGGAGTACCACTGCGATCAGCTCTGTCCCCCTTCCTATACATTATCTATACAGCCGATATTCCACACGGAAATTACTGTACCGTACTAATGTACGCGGACGATACTATGGTACACGTTCACGATATAAACCTTACCTATGTCACACTGTTCACTCAACTCGAGCTGAACTAGCTGCATCGGTGGTATAGCCTCTGGAAAATAAAAATTAATGCAGAAAAAAGCCAGGCAGTATTAATAACACGTCGCCGACAATTAACACCACGCCTTGTTAAAACAACAGCACAGAAATACTGTACAACAATACAGAAAGTACCTAGGCGTCTTAATTGACAGTAAATTATATAGGGACGCACACCTAAAACGCACGAAACAAGTAGCTCGATTAAAAATAACTCAACTTTATCCGCTCTTAAAAAGTGACAAACTTCCCACCAAACTAAAATTACTTTTATATAACTCCACTGTCCGCGCGTCCCTTATGTACGGGAATGAAGTGTGTGGAAACGAAGCTAAAGCACTAATTAAATATCTCCAAACAATTTAAAATAAGATTTTACGTGTAATATGAAACGCATATAGTTTCACTAAAAACTCTCAGCTGCACGTCTCATTAAAAGTGTTCTAAGAAGAATCGTTTAAGGAAAACAATTCTAAAAAATTTAAAATTTACATAATGCAACCTAAAATGTATTGTCAAATTGAATGTAAATTTTACAAAAAGCATAAGATACACTAATATCTTTAACAAAGGAACCGTCCCGGACGATAAAGCTAAGCGTATGTATAAGACATCTAGTGTCTGCTCTGTGGCAATTCCAATGCGGGTGTTTGGACTGGAGTATATATCGCCTGCAATTATATATGGATATGGCTGGTTTGTTATTTTATCTAGGTCTACCGGTAACATTTGTTTCATGCAGGAGAGATAAGCTGATATTACAGTAATATGGCCGGTGTTTGTTTTTATGTTGATTAGTGCAGTTTCAATGTTTTCGCACTCGGGGTCTTTGTTCATATGCTGTTGGATTTTATTGTGCACAAGTATCATTGTACCTCCACCCTGTGTTACACGATCGTTTCTGTAAGTTACGTAATTTTTAAATGCAAAACGTCTGTGTGGTTTTAGTTTTGTTTCCTACATTGAAGCTAGCTCTATCCCGTAGGTCGCTAGCACTCGCTCAAGCTCGTATAATTGGTTAAAAACACCGTTACTGTTCCATTACAGTAAGGAAAAGGTATCAGGGACTTCTTAGGGCTGTACGTCCATTACGGGGCCTGGAACGTAGCAAGGGCCTCCAGCAGTAGATGGCCTTTTCGGAGGGGTCTTAGAAATTTTTGGCAAGGTTTATGTATGGCCGGAAGTGTGCCATGACAACGGTGAAGTTAGTCACTTGCAGGAATTGCGAACGTTCTCGCATATCCCACAAGGCATCTCCACGGCTGACAGGGGCGCCACGGGATTCAAACTGTGATCTGGCTCTGTTTCCGTGAAGTGGGCGTGGGGAGGATTAAGGCTGAGTGTTTGTCATTGCTGTGCAACAGGGGTCTGCGTGGGGACTGTGATGTTTCTGGGCTGTCCACGGAGAGCCTGTGCGTAAGAAAAGTTTGGGTTCAAGGTTGGTACATGTGTAATGCGTGGATACTATGACAGGTCCCTCACCGAAAGGGGGCCTGCCCGGGATGCGATGCGGGACTGTGCCTTGGTGGTCGCGGCTGTTTGCCGTCTCTGGACGACGTCCAGGTATTTTGGCTCGACATAGACTTTGAGGGGTGCGTGCCCTGACAGTTCCCGCATGCTAGATTTTGTGCTATGTTAGTACAGGCTCCCGGGGCCCGGCGCAGTAAGTGCAAACTGAGGGCATGTGGCAGAAATTTCGTGTGTGCCCCAAGGCTTGGCAGTTGCGGCACTGCACCACATCTGTCGGTCGTTTTCGGTATTTGCGTGGGTGTACCGCGGTCATGTTTAACCTTGTTAAAGATACCAGGGGTGGAAGTGTATCACTGAGTGCGGCGGTGGCACAGAATAATCTCTGCGGCTGCAGGTGCAGTTTTGTGGCGTCTGTGATCTGCGACACGTCTGTGGAACTGGCAGACATCTATTATAGAGTAGCCGTGGCTCTGGAGATCTTGCTTTATGTCCTCTGGGTTGGTGTTCACTGTCAAATCGAAAACCACTTTCTGGGGAGGGTCAGAAGTGGTGCTGAAGGTGAAATATGGAAAAGAGTTGGCTACAAGCATTGTGGTGGCTGACTGATATTTTTGTACGTAGGCTGCCACGATGTGCAGGCAGTTGCGCGCTATGGATACTATAAATCCGGCTGGGGAGATAGCTCGTAGTTTCGACACAAGCACGCCGTAGAGACTGGCGTCGGGGACCACGAGGCGATAAGAAATGGCTCGTTTCCTGCTGTTTGAATTTTGAGCGCGCGGCTATGTGCGGGGTGGTTGTTGTAGGCATGAAGGGTCGGGCTGACCTTGAGTTACGTGCATCTCTCGTAATGTAGAGTACCGGTGTGAAACCGGTATGGCAGGGGTCGTCTCCAATGACGACGTGCGATTGCGCTTGCGCTCTGTGGACTCTGATCGCAGGTTTTCTTGCAGGTGTCTGGTGTTTGACTCAAGCTCAGCATTATCACGTGCCTGTCGCAGAGCCAGTCGCTGTCATGCGTAGTTACGCAGCTGAATCTGGTAATGCTCCCCGTTTTGATCCATTTCAGAGTCGGTGGGGAGAGTGGTGTTTTCTGCTCTGTTTTTGAGTGGTGCACCTGCAGCCAAGCCAAGATTGTGTCGTCCCCAGACATTTTTTGGGATTGTGAAAGACTGGTTTTGGTGCACTGGAACTCCCTCGCTCGCCATCGGCCCCCAACCGACCTCGGCCCCAAGGGGGGAGAGTTGGAGGGGGAGGGGATACCGCACGAGAAAATATCAAGTGTGTTAGTGTATTGTGTGCTTTTTCACGATGCTAAGCGCCTCGTCCACTAACCCTCCTGGCTGAGCTAAATAAGTGGGTAGAAGAAATGTGTGCCCCGCACAGGACTTAACCGCTCAGATGTTGTGCCGTGAATACGCTGACGTGTGTGTCGCCACGTCCCCAGAGAAGGCAAAACTCCTGCTCCACGCGTCCGAAGACTACGCTTGATGTATCCGAACTGAATCCTGACAACTCTCCTCTCCCACTCTTACATAAATTAAGGGTGGTAGGGGAAAGGAGGAAAAGACGGGGGAAAGCAATGGCATGGAGAAGTAGGGGAAAGTGGAGGGAGATAATTCATATTGGTGATTTGGTTCTTCTGGACCATCAGTCTGCCATCGGCAGTCGAGCGAGAATGTGGTGTACCTAGAGGTAAGCTATTGTTTACCAATGACGTCACAGCTAACAGTAAAATCTTTTTTAAATTTTACGATGTCACCGTATGATTAGAATTTAGTGGTTTGTGGACATGAACAATGGCGTATGTCCACAAACAAATAAATTCTAACTGTAAACTCCCATTGCAACAAAATTTAAAAATATCGTCACACTATGATGTCACGTATGCTTTTAAACAGTTGATCAACAAATAAAGTAAGGTATAGTGTTTAATTATTACGTCTCTGTGGGCCTTGGATCATACTATAAATATAAAGTAATGAGGTCACCTATGATTTTAGGTGGTACTTCAACCAAAAGAGTATGGTAAGCGGTGTTGGCAACGGGTAGGCTAGAGGTCTGTGCACTCTAGAATATAACTTAAGCACTACGTGCACCAAAAGTCCCACCTAAGCACAGTGGTGACTTTGGACACGTGAAGTGACACTGGAACACTTATAATTTAAATTTAATTTAAATACATTCAACTGTGAGTCAATATTAAATATTTTTCATTTGGAATTTGTCGCATGTAAATTTCTTTATTCAGGCTACCATAACTACGTAAAATAATATTTTTTATAATTTTCCAGTGCTACGGTAATAAAAGTGGCTATATTTGAGCATAAACAACAACTTAGAGAAAATAAAATAATAAATTTACAGAAAAATAGAAACTAGCAAAGTTACGTATCACCTTCGTTCGTAGCCTTTAGTTTATATAAATAATAATTTTCCCATATGTGTTTTTATGCAGTCGCTTTATACACTATAACGAAATATTTAAGAAAACAGAATTCCCCCCCCCCCTTTTCTTTTTTTTTCACAAAATCATAAACCGTTACCTGCATGAACTGTAAACCCGTCAGACAACAACATACAACGATAGGGTTCCATATTCTTATCGGCTCCCCACAATATCGGTTTAATGTACAATGGTAGGTACCCGTGCGGAAGGCGGCAAGCATTTGAAAATTCTTACAGTTGTTCAACTCCATCTTATTTAGACCATTTAAATGTCAATTAAGTAGGAATAGTTTTCACACTGACTGCAAAATAGCTTAATGAACTAGTATCCAACTAAAAAAATTTTTTTTCTGGCATTAGAAGTGACCAAATTGCCATAATAATTACTGGTATGTCAAGAAATTACTATATTAAATGTATGACTAGAACTTGCCAAGATGCTCTCGCTACCTTCTGTCCAGGACAATAGCAACATTGCTCGTGATAGCCTTGTTTGAGTATATTAAAAAGTTTAATTGTAAATATTATACACTATAGCTTTAGTTATACATACAGAACAAGAATACTGGTGTTGTTATCCGGATACTGCTCCTCTCCTAAACTTGTAACGGTGATATTGAACTCTGGCGGGTTTTTTCTATCTAAGACATCTTCTGTCACTTTGAACTCCCAGAATAAGCTTATCTGCAACAATACAAGCAGACATTGAGGTTGTTCAAAACAAAATATGCTGCTTGGCTTACTGCGCGTTCAATACGAAAACACGAAAATAACAAGCGAAGTAATGAAACGTTAGATTATCTGATGGTAAAAGCATGCTCGTTGTCAAGAGACCTGATTAAAGAGCACTTCAAACTTCTCAGTGTAACAAACAAGAGAACACGTACTGAGTCATTTTAGAGATTACTTTTGTTTTAGAGCCACATGTGCCACCTCTTCAACATATGAGCATCCTTGCTTAGTGTTCACCACTCATCGATACTAAAAAAACAAAGCTCGTTTGAACGAAATTGAAAAATTAATTCGAGGAAATTACACTAGTACAATGAGCATTGATGAATAAATCAATGCCTCCATCAAGACACAGACGAAAAAATAAGAAATATGTATGACAAACAAGGAATACTATATTTATGGAAAAGATTTCTACAATAACTGTCTTGAATATGAATACAAAATACAACATTATATACTGCCTACCATAGCCTAACGTTCGTGAATCAGAATACAAAGCATTCAAAACCGACTTTAAACTAAACCACAGGATGGAAAATGGCTGTGAACTTACTATGCCATCTTCTTTAGTGAGAATGTTGGCAACTTCACATTCCAGATGTGTTGTATTGCTGGTAAATCTGTCCTTGCAGGGCGATCTGCTCACCAAAGTAAAGTTATGGGAAGCCATCAGGATAATTGTAGGAAAGTAGGCTGTTTCATTCAAGTTCTCTATTGTGGCATAGATCTTCACATTTTTCTGTCCTCCCATTTGTGTCTGCGTGCTGCACAGTTATAACACACTCGTTACCAATAAAGCATATTTATTTATTTGTCAACAATAAGTGATAGCTATACAAGAAATAACACAGTAATTGCATAAAAAAGTAAACATTCCAATGACGTATCATAAAGAATAACACACGCGTAAAACATAAACACTTATTTACGAGAAAATGAAAATGTTTTAATGAAACTACTATCATCGTGTGATCAGATGTAGGAATGATTGTGTTGGAGTGAGGATGGCCACTATAAAAGGTGCGTATATTTACAATAATAATGTCGACTATGGTTATGCCTAAAAGCTAGAGTGGAGGTGGGTAGCAAATAAAATAATGTTATAACATAAAATGAACACTCGTAGTTCACGTAGGTATGTTTCACCAGGAATTGAAACACAGAATGTGCGCATCCTCCCAATCAGCAGTGCTTCAGATACCGTCAACACTACTGTCATTGAAGACGCAGGCTGTCGCAAAGCCGTACGAAGTCTCCTCCTTCTGACATGAAATAAAATTCTTACCAATTTTGTTCGACAGCCTCATGCCAGAGATTTTTTCTGCCAATATCTTTCTTCCCCGTAAAAAAATCTAAATATTTTGCTGCGAAATATTTCGTAGAAAGCTCTGAGTTCACTACTAGTTCTCAGATCTGCCGTACCGAGCGCGGTAACGCAACATTAGCACGTTGAACTCATATCCGGCAAGACTGAGTTGGATCTTCGGCTCCGATAATCCTTTCCACGGTTTCCTGAAATCATTCCGGGAGAATTCTGGGTGGTTTCTTAAAAATGTCATTGCAAATTCCTTCCTCCGTTCTTGTTTTTGTGTACGTGATGTTATTTTCGCTAATGACTTCGCTGTTGACGAGACGCAAAGCCTACTTATCTTACCGGATCAGTCAGGTAACGTGTAGCAGAACAATGTTCAACATTGCTTGCTCTCATTGTCCTCCATACTGTCTTATCGATGCTAAATGAATAAGGTAGTTTGTTTTGACATTTCGTAAAATTTTTTTGTACGTGTTAGCATTAAAATTTTATATTTACAGCAGTTCAATCATGTGATTCTATATACATGTGATACGTCTCACCGTCTCGTGCACTGTCCCTAGTCCATTCCTGCACCTACCAGCCAGCATCGGTGTGCCCGAAGCTGCTCTAGCAGCACTGATCACAAAACCTGTGTCGCTAAGAGAACGCACCCAACACGCACTTCCAAGAGACCCCAGCATCCAGCCACCACCGCTGACGTCTCTAGGACCGTCGTAGGCCAGACACCACTATCCCCAATCTCACAGTACCATCCGCACAATATTACGCACCGCACTAATCTATTAGTTATTGCTTCATACAACTTACCCTACACATCGCCAAGCATCGTAACGTCCTGACAGTGTATTAACACTAAGCCAGCGTTATGGGTGTAGTCTACATCAATCTTCAACGTCATATTTTCATTTTTGTATTTGTACCAGATGTTTTTTCTAATTTTAGATATAATTGTTACTAAGTTTTGCTCTTATGAAATTTTTATGTCGTAGTTTTTGCGTAAAGACTCGTAAACGTCAAAATTTGCATTTTACTGTGTTATGTGCGCCACTAAAACCAATTGACATACCAAACTTAAAAAAAAAAAATTACAGTGAATAATTATAAAAGACATAAATAAATTAATTAGACTTTTTGAGCAACTTGACAACTAATAGACCCATTCAACCATAAAACCGACATAACACAAGTAACTTTCTTGACTCAACCTACCACTCATCTATTTAATGCAATTAACCCACTTCTCCTAATTAACTTTTTTTTAGACAGGTTAACTTATTTTATGACCTTGTCTATTTCACCGAATAAGTAATTTTAACCTGTATGGCCGGTTTGAACAGTGTATTAATTTCACTCCAAATTCACAATTAATCCTATTGACCGAAGTACCTGTTTAACAAATTTTATCAAACTGACTCACTCAGAATACCCATTTAACACAAACTGGATATTTGTCCCAAAGTGCATATTTAAAATGAAGTACAATTTTATGCAAAGAACCTATTTGACCGAAAATTTTAATTTTACGCATTTAAGTAAAGCTCTACTTTTCTCAAAGATTAATGTGCACTACAGCAACCTCTAACCTCTTGACACATTTTTTAAACAGTATATATTTAACACATTCCGAACAAAGTGACTATATGACCAGTCTGATCATAAATCACAATTTGAACAAAACATAACAATTTAACATAATTCACTTATTAAGACATACTTCTACTAAATCTAAAGAACACGTTTAACTCAATTTATCAATTTACCCACTAGACACTACTTATTCACTTCCAATTTTAAACAAGACACCAATTTCACCTAAATTTTTTATTTGACCCAAAAAATTTATTAATGTCCAAAATAACAAATTTTAAACTTTTACGCATGTTAATTTGATTCTTTACCAAACATACACATAATATCCCTTTGTTTTAGATTACTTTATTTGCCAAACTACACATTTAATACATTCAGTAAAAATCACTCAGTTAACCTAACCTGTATTACACAAAACATACCCATTTTTATCAATTAATTACTTAATCCAAAACAACTGTTTAAAATAATTTATCCAAGTGACCTATTCGCCAGAAATTCTCATTTGATACACTTCACACAAAGTATCAATTTGGCTTACTGGACCTAAGGTACGTACTTGAATTATTTGTCGTAAAAGTTTTACTTGATTTAATGATCAATTTTTTTTAACGTACCCTTTCAAAATAAAGTACACAATTAATATATTTGTACATTAGTACCTATTTGACCCTATGAGTCAACTATGCCATACATAGGCTACTTGATACATTTTCCCCAAGGTACCTAACTGATCCTCTCGCTTCGAAGAACACATTATCTTAGTATACCAGTTCAACATAAATAACCCATTCACCCTAAAACTGCATTTGAACAGGAGTAACTTTTCAAAAAGTTTGTTCTTAAACACACATGCAGTCCAATATATAAATTTGACATCAGTGCTCATTTTAAGCAACATATCCATTCGAACCTAAGTAACTATTGGACACTAAGTACCTAGTTGACCTAAAGTACCCAATTCATCCATTTGACGCTAAGAACTAATTTGCAAAAAGAACCCATTGTACACAAAATTAAAATTTGACCTATTTCACACTACAAATCATTTTGACCATCATATCCTAGATACTAAGTACTCAATATGCCATCAGTACAAATTTCATTCAAAGCACCAAATTGAACCAAAATACATATTAGAAACAAAGTAACCATTGAACTTGACAAAGTGTAACTATTTGACCCTAAAACCTAAGACTTAAAATACCTATGAGACTATAAGTACCAATTAAACTCTAAGCACCAATTTAACTAAGGACCCTTAATAAATACACCACTTGCTCAAATGAGTTCAACTACTTGACAAGTTTGACCATCGTAACTTACTTTATTCATATCACCTAAACGACCAAATTGCTCAATTTGACCTGTTTGACCCATTTTACTCATTTTAGTTCGAGTACCGATTCAACATATTATATTTGAAATATTCACTTGACCCACTAGACCTAAAAATACTCGTTTGACCAAATAGACAGAAATAACTTATTTTATCCAAAGTTAACATAATCCAGGATACATTTGACCCTTACTAGGGTAATACTTACAACTTGAAATATTTACACTATTTGGGTCAATTTTTCACTTGAAGCAGTTGAATTTTACAGCTGCCCAGTTGCACCAGATGAGGCAAATTATTCACTGTGGTCACTTTGGCCAATTGGTCACTTAGGCCAGTTAAATCAGTTGGGTAAATTGGAACAAATGAGTCACTACAGTATTTAGGTCAATTGGGTCAATTGTGTATGTTGAACCTGTTTGGCCAGTTGGGCAAAATGGGCCACTATGGTTACTTAGACCATACACTAGGATATATTAGGCCAAATAGGCATCTTGAATCACTTGCACCGTACATTAGTTACATGGATTACACTGGCCATTTGGATTACTTGAGCCGCTTATTCTACGTGTATTGTATGAACCACACAGGCCACTAAGTGTACTTGGGCCACACGAGCTACAAATCCCACTTGGGCCACACGTGCGCATGGACCTCATTGAAACATGGCCACGAAGGCCGTAAAGGCTACAAAAACCCCTTGTGGGGGGGAGCATATACACACATGGGCCAGATGGGTCTTGTAGACAACAAATATCACTTTATAAATCAGTCCCACTATTCAGTGCTTGAAGCATTTGAACTCGAGGGCCGATATAATGCTTTCATTTGAAATATTAACACAAACCGTACCGGTGGCTACATCCATAAAGCACGAGACCCTTAAATATAAAATAATTAATTAAATGAAATTATACGAAAGTAATCATACGAGATGTCAAAGAAATCCGCGTGAAGCCTTAGATCTGGTTGACAGGCGTGGTTTCCACATGAGAAGCTATGGTTCACTGTCAGCGTTGTACTTTTATTGTCTGTAGGATCAACGACTGGACAAGTCTTGCAAAACTCTGAAACATAAACAATTGAATCTCTATGTAAAACCGGAAGAAGACTGTAGCCGCAACAGTGTTTTAACATTAAACTTAAAACTGTACGTGTATTTTAACATTCTACCATTACATACGCCTACACGGACTTTTACAAGCTAGGTGATTTTCCAGTAAATTAAATTAGTTTCATTCTTATTTATCTACTAGCCGGCCGGCTGGGGGGTTGCCCGCGTGAAATTATGTATTGTAAACAGTAACTCTGGATAAAATATGTGATGAAGGCATTTAACAGCTAGCGTACTCAATAACAGTGAACTATAATTAACTGTCTTAGCTCAGTGTAAAGCTAGTATGATTTCATAGTAATTCCCATCGCTAAGTCTTGCACGGGATACGAATCCGTAACCCACCCCTTCTACACCACAAACTTTATACAATACCTGAGTGAATGCTTAAAAGGTAGCCCGTGATAATTCTTTCGTATGTACAGGCTACAGTCCAAAGAGGTTTTATTTATGAGTAGGTTGTGCAAAAAGAAACCACTGTTGAACTATTTCTCCATGATCATTCACTTTTTTCGGAAGACTGAAACATTTTACTGTTTTTCACCTACTTAATTTTCGAATTTCATAAAAACCTGAATTTGATTTGTAGATATTTACAGAAGCTTTATTCTTATGAAAAAATCATCTCGATATCTCAACAGGTTTATGCGGTACAGATGATTATTTTAAATCACATTTCATTTTTTAAACAGCTTTCAAGGACGAATTTCGAAAAATCCTGAAATTACTTTTTTTATACTTACGTAAGATTTATTTCAAAGCAAAAACAATTTCAATATTTCCACTGGTTTAGGAGAAAAGTGGGATAAATTTAAAAAACACGTTTTATTTTTTAAAAGAGCTTACAAGGAGGAATTACAAAAAAAATGTGAAAATACTTTTTAGATACTTACTTAAATATAATTTTAAAGAAAAAATCACCTCACTATCTGAAATGGTTTAGGAGAAATCACGGATTAATGAAAAACACATTTCACGGCTGTTCACCCCCTTAATTTTCAAATTTCGAAAAATCGAAAATTTTACGAATATGCATTTCTTTGGGCAATATTATGAAGTTAAAAATTGTATGATAGCATTCCCTGTTAATGAGATATCAAGGATTATTTTAAAACACATTTCACTCCTTTTCACCACCTTAATTATTGAATTTCGAAAAATCCTTTCTTAATGGGTGCCTACGGGGCAAGTGGAAGCTTTCCTCAAAATTTCATGGTTCTAGGTCCAGCGGTTTGGGCTGTGCGTTGATGAGTGAGTGTGTCAGGACACTTCATTTTATATATTAAGATGTATGCATTTCTGAACTCTGTACAAAAATTTTACCAGGTTGTTCCCCATTAAAAATAATTTGAAACATAACCTGCCAACCTAAGTCCGGAAACCACTCCGAAAGGTGAAAAACGCCGTCGAAAGAAACAAAAATGTAATGCGTGATATGAAGCGTAAGATAAAATGTCCATTTACAGCACGTTATTTTGAATGTTGTAAACTAGATTTCAGAAATACCACATTGTAGGTGTTTAGTCTAAGTCCTTTACATTTAATTCGAAAGTTGAGGGCCTCTGGGAGGGGGAGGGCACCTGAGGCTATAAGGCGAGGGTGATATTGTGGTGGTTCGCCATTGTCTTCCCCAGAGACGGTTGTGAAGGGACAAATACAACACACAGCCCTGAGGTAACATTAAATTGCACCTCGCTGGCCGAGCAATTGAACTTCGATGAAACGCACACTGTGGTATTTCCTCGCACGTTTCACTTGCTTAGTGTACCAGAATCAAAACAGCACATAGTCTGTGCACGAGTTATTTGTCGCTACTTGTTACTTAGTTACTTTTGTCGGCGGTCCACCTCTGAGTGGTTCCCGAACATTGGTTGGCAGGATATTTTTAAAATAATGATATTTATGTACTCAGTACACATTTTTTAACGCACAACACACACACACACACACACACACTCTCTCTCTCTCTCTCTCTCTCTACATACACACACACCTTGTTTTGTGTCTCTCTGTTTTTTGATATCACTTCTGTGTTTAGCGTAGTGACAGAAGACAGAATATTGAAACAGCCAACTGTATTATTGAGATGTTAATTGGATAATTTGTAGGATCTGGCCTATACGTTATTATAAGTTTTTTTTTTTTCCTTTTTGTGAGACAGTGTTTGTTATTACGCAAGACATAAGTTATTTATTTGATAATGTGTGTCATAAAAGAAGATCGAAAACTAGTTGCTGACGATGATCCGCCGGAAAGTGGTGTTATAATACATGAAATTTTACATCTAAAATACGTAATGCGAAATTAGTTGAAGATTTTATATACCATGACACTAAGTGCCGAAACTATAGACATCTTTCGAATGACAACCAACTGCTCACCAATGCTTTCTCTGTGGGGATAGCATGGTTGTCAATCGATAGCCGTTTATAGATACGGCCCTAAATCATATTTCACCTTTTCCAGCTGATTCTAACAGGTTGTAGTGAAGAGTCAGTTGTATCGGTTTGGGCGACATCTTTGCACCTGGCTGAAACAGCGCATAAGGACTAGTATTATTTATTAGAACAATCAAAAGTGTCTTTAAGACTAGAAAGGTAGACTACAAGTTTAAGAGTGCGTGGTAGATAAATAAACGCTGAAAACATAAATTGATTTTTACGCTTTTTTTGAAGCCAATATGGATAAAATATTCAATGACAATCCTAGATAATGGTATTTGCCAAATTTATGAGTAAATATTTATCCAAAATTACTAATTCGTTACGCGCGATCTCTTGCGCCGCAGTTAAACGCACGAGGTTCCGGCATCATAGATTGTGCCTCAGAAGTTCGCAACACTGGAAAAAATTTTGTTTAACACGTTGGCTAAAACTATTGTCTAGGATTGCTATTATTTAATCTTCGCAAATTGGCTTCAAGAAACCTACCTTTATAGATTAATGCTTTTAGCGTTGAATTATGTACCACGCCCTCTTAAAGTCTTAGTGTACAATCCACAAGGGTGTCAGTACAATACTTTCATGTGAAAGCAATAATTGGTTACAGATATTCATGCTGTTAACTTGAGAGGCAGGTAACGTTCAGCAACTGAATGCACACACAGCAGCGTTAACAACAATACTTGTATTTACTACAAAATTACACGGAGCGAAGAGGTGCCACGGTACGGTACAACCCTATCGTCGAATTTGGGAGGATTAAGTGTTCGATTCCTGGTTTGGTTTTTAATGTTCTATACGAAATCACTCCATGCCAATTATAGGACTTGGACAATTCATTCCTTCCCATTTGCCTTTCCCTCTGAGTCAGCAGTTCCGTCTCTGCTAACCTCACTGACTAGCTGAGACAGGACGTGACTGCAAACATCTCCCCTGCTACTGCAAACATCTCCCCTGCTACTGCAAACATCTCCCCTGCTACTGCAAACATTTCCCCTACTACTGCAAAAATCTCCCCTGCTACTGCAAACATCTCCCCTGCTACTGCAAACATCTCCCCTGCTACTGCAAACATTTCCCCTACTACTGCAAACATATCCCCTGCTACTGCAAACATCTCCCCTGCTACTGCAAACAGACATTCCTTGATGTAGGTGCACCGCAAGGAACTTACTCTTTTCATTTGCGCGGAAATATAGCTTAGAAATACTCTAAACTACCAAGTTATTGTAATGTGCAGCGCGATGCAACAGCCATCTAAAACCAACATACCCGAATTACTTGTAGCGGAAAATAGTATGTGTTAAGCCATCTAACCTACTTCAATCTCTGAACACTGTGTAAGACTTAATTTAGCACTTCTCTGCCAGTTCAATCACATTTCACAATACAATGGCTGTTTTACCATCAGTGAGTGTTTTTTTTATTATGATTTTGATAAACCTAAATGTTATGTATTAAGTCTTGCATTAAATGATGTTCCAATGGATTGCTACTAGATATTATGTCATGATTGGTTTGTCTACTAGTCACACAAAGGTTTTAAAGCTTATATTGCAGAATGTATGATACAATGCATGTCTCTATCAGGTACATATAAAAAGACGCTAAAAAGGTTACGCAAATTTTATGTTATAAGAATAATTTACTCGGTAAATTCACAACTCTGTACTAGGAGCGAATATTAGGTAGGGACTTGAATCCCACTTTAATGACAGAGAATACAAACCTTCATCGCCAGTCGTATCGTCTTGCTGACAGCCACATTCAAACGTACTTTGTGTTTGTACAAGTATAAATATGTCATAGGTTTGTCATTACAGAATGTTTCTTCTGCAACTGAGCATAGAAGAGTATCACTTCCCAGCGAAACTTCAACCTCGACTTCTGCAAACATAAAACGCATTAACATTTTCTATTGCAGTACTCATCTCCAGCTAATAAATCCTGAATCTATATCCTTAAATAAGTTACCACTTCACGTTCAAATTTCCACCACATCCTATAGTGATTTGCGTTAGAAATTAAATATTCACTTACAGTTCCGACACATCCTTAGTATGTTAAATGTTGCTTCTTTTATGTTATTGTTAGAGATGATTGTTAGAGTCCCGGATATGTAGCGGGTTCAACGACCAGCAGGCTAGACTGCACAGTACTGTATACACTATGTCCTCAGATACTTGTACATTGTCTGCTGCTACAGTGAGTGAGCATTTGAACATTTGACGATGTAGCGCGGGAGTCCATGAGTGTTTTTATGCATGTCCGTCATTGGTTCCTTGTCCGCAAGGTCACGTTTAATAAATAATGACTAGAGGCACTATTATTTCGCGTATTGATTGTAGGTCAGGTTGAACGTCAATAACGTATACTTCACTCATCCTTCTTAATTAGACGAGAGCGATTTTAACACACATTTGACGACTGCAAGCCAGTTATAAATAAGGAAACAAGTCGTGGGTATATCACTTGCTAAACGTTTGTACTGTTAGAAGCCAATAGATATTCGGCTTCAGCCGGTACACGTATATAACTGGGAAGTCTACGCTGTTGCCAGATTAATGCGCGAAATACTCGTGCCTCTAATAATGACCCGATCGAAAAAGTTTCCAACATATACATGACATAGAAATCCAACCTTTCCTCAGTTGAATCCGCGACATTTCCGGGACTCGAATGATGGTATATCGCGAAAATGTTTTGTACCAACATACCCTTCAAAACACTGTAATTAATTGCAACACATATGATTGGGTGGTGTACGTCTGCCACAATGTATCTGTCTGCAAACAAATAGGACAACAGCTCTACGTACAAGTGAAAGCCAGTAATCTTCTGGTAAGCTGGTCGTACTTTGAAACCCAGCAAACAGTCAAGTTTTCCAGCGATAAGCCGTCATCTCTAGTTATTGTTTAAAGGGACTGAGATATGCGAATGTTCAAACAGCTGTCTCAGTTCTGAGGACGAACTGTTCTTGCGTTTCAAGAGACGAACAGTATGATATTGCTATAACTCATTAAATTCTCACGTATATAACACATTTTCGATCTTAGCCATGAAGGTAGCGTTACAATAGTAATGTTAAAATTTAAATATAACTAAACAGTTTTTATGCTACTTAATTTTATATTAACATTTGAGTAAAATGAGTATAGAAACAATTTAAATCTATAAACCAGTTTAACTCAAAATTCGCAAACACGTTGAGAAATATTTTATTCCTTTGAACTTCTTTTAGGATAGCCGGAATTTACTAGGTCTCTTTCCGTGTACTTGAAAGATGTTCGTACCAAGTTGTCTGATCTCAACAGTAAGGGCTTTCTATCGCAGAATTATTTATGTGTATTTATTCGGAATTTACTAGGTCTCTTTCCGTGTACTTGGAAGATGTTCGTACCAAGTTGTCTGATCTCAACAGTAAGGGCTTTCTATCACAGAATTATTTATGTGCATTTATTCGGAATTTACTAGGTCTCTTTCCGTGTACTTGGAAGATGTTCGTACGAAGTTGTCTGATCTCAACAGTAAGGGCTTTCTATCACAGAATTATTTATGTGCATTTATTCGGAATTTACTAGGTCTCTTTCCGTGTACTTGGAAGATGTTCGTACGAAGTTGTCTGATCTCAACAGTAAGGGCTTTCTATCACAGAATTATTTATGTGCATTTATTATAATCGATGTCGTAAGTACAAAATTTCCTCACATCAGTGTAAACGAAAATACACATTTGTAACACCAGTCCTGAGATATTAAACATCGCACGAGACTTGAAATGTGTTATTGATCAGATATACGTGCTACAAAACACATCATAACATACATAACATAACAGCGAACATATTAAGAATTATTCTGGAACAACAAGAATGTAAGAAGGGCCGAAAAACATTGATAACGGGCGAGTTTCATTAAGTTGATAATATCCTAAGCCCTATACATGGTAGGCTTCTTCACGAGCGTAGTAGAATACGCTGAAAGGCAAAGCGATATATTTTTTTTACAGAAATATAATTTTTCATTATAGTAAAAGTCGGATAGTTAAAAAAAAAACATTTCCGAAGTCAGTTTTAAGTATGTTATATGATGATTTAATCAACCCATTTAGGGAATTTTTTCAAAACATCGCCGAGGAAGTGGCTCTGAACCCCATCTAAGTGTTCAATATGTTTGGCATATTTTTTCAAAATTAAAATGTAAATAATTGGACGTTTGCTTACAGAGCTGAGAATAGTGTTTCAAGACCAGAAGTAGCTAAATGTGATCGCTTTCATGTCTTGTTAGAATGTGATACGTTTAAATTTGACATGTTTATTTAAAGTATGGTCAAATTACCCACAGTCTTCATAAGGAATAACCTCCCTTTCTAATTGCACAATCTAAAGCACAACATTGGTGGCTAAATCAGTGTTCATAAAATAGTTTCGTGAGGTATTTGAACAGACTGTACATAAAACAGGAATTGCCGCAAAAATCTTACTTATTTCTAATTACTACCTCAGTTACTCTGGTTAAGATGCTTTAAAATCAAAATAGGTTATGACGGTGTAATGTTCTTACTGCCAAATGTTAACAAAATTCTGGCATCCCATGAACAAGAATGTTGTTCAAACGGACAAAACGTACTCTGAAAATATCTTGTGGTACAAGTTTTTGTCTAAATACGATAATGTGATTCGGTAATAAAATAAACCACCCTAAAATACGGTGGCTTTCTATTCATAATTTACTTTTAAAAATGCATCCTTTAAAACAATTATTTTGTGTGGTGTCTTATCGTGTATTGACGTAGATGAAACAAAACACATAAAAAAAAACAAGAAACTCAAAATAGGCTTTGGCCGCTACAGTAAACGAGAGGAAACAATCCGTGCTGATAACGACTAAATAGATGCTTACAAGCAAAAGATGCAAGCACTGCATGATACGATCGATGAAAATCTTTTCGCAGCTTCTTTTGGGTATCAGAACTTTATTGTAGACATTTAATATGAATTTACATTTGACCACAACATATACAGGATGTAAATGAAAGTATGTTACAAACTTCGTGTGGTGATTCCTTGTCGAAAATGAAGTACAGTTACTTAAGACGACTTTTCGCTTAGCACACTTCGTAAGGGAGCAATACGCCCTCGAAAAACGAATTGCAAACTAGTTGATTGGTACAAAATCGTAAACAACATAACATTAAATCATAATTCGCCGGATATTGTGTTCTGCAAACACTTATCGACAGTCCGTGAAAAATGTGTTTCGAATAACTTACACCGTCATCGAAATAATGGGGGTGGTCACCCCCTTTCCGGCTTAGACGTTGGTGCCATCAGATTTTATGGACATGCAATGCTATAATTTGTATCAAGAGACCCCGATGAACAAAAAAGGTCGTCTTGTTGTTACACTCTAAAGTGAAGCATTTGCAAGAAAATGGGCAAGACAGTGTTAGGGGACTGCCACGTAGGCAACGCGTACTACACAGGTGGTGTGGCTGAACGACGCGGTAGTTAGTAACAAACGCGTACCCCACGCTAGTTTGTAAACCTACAACGCGTCATGGGCGACGTTGTGTGAGCTACGAACAGTTCCTGATAGATGGCTGGTGTAGCAGAACGAATTTGTTAGTAAATGTTGCGGGGATATTGAAATGTACTGCACACGTGTAATTATTCTGCACAGTAGTAGTACGAAACCAAATGAAGAGAACAATGTAATGTACACAAATTAGTATGCGTGTAATGTAAGAAGGGTAAACATTGGAGCGCACAATTCAACGTATGCCAGTCACCATTGAGGTTTTTCAATATCATTCCCTCCGTGATGAACAGACGGTTTTGTGTTCTGTACTCTGTAAAGAGTAAGTTGTCTGAGGCTTGGCCCTGATACATGCACACTCCCCACGTCTTCCTCCGTTTAGCGTGTAATGCATGCCGGAGTACCCATTAGACTGCGACGAGGTACACTCTGACGTGCCGGGATATGTGGGATCGTCATACTATTCACAATAACTGGGTTGCAATCAAAACCAAACGTCCGCGAGACAGTGAACATGGAAAGGTACGGGCATGCTGAGCCTACCGATATGGTATTGATTAATGGTAAAACTAAGTGCAGTGGCAGGTTAGCTGCACGAATGTATCGTGAAAGATTTCTACACAGACGGCACCCAGCACATACTATTTTTGCACGAATCGTCCAGCGTCTTCGAGATACAGGTACTCTCCTGCCACGTTTCCGGAACTGTGGTGTTCGGGGCACCACCTCACAATGCTCGTGCTGTTCGTGAGTACCTCAACCAAGTATTTCCAGGACTCTGGATAGACAGAGGAGGACCTGTCACGTGGCCTCCTCGCTCCCCTGATCAATCACTCCTGGATTTCTACCTGTGGGGACACATGTAGAGCCTTGTCTACGAGACGCCAGTGGACACGGCCGAGGAGCTCGTCGCACGCATCGTTGCAACAGGCGAAGTGATACGGACGAATGCCAACCTGTTCCAGGGTGTACGACTGTCCTTGTTGCATCGTTGCAATGCATGTATTACTGAAGGTGGCCGAACATTCGAGTGCTTGTTGTGATATTGATGTAAACATGTATCATTTATGCGGCTGTGAACGTTTTAATTGCAGTAAAGTATTTGCTACACTTGTTTTCAGTACCGTATCATTCGGGGTATTGTGTGTTGCCTAAGTGTCAGCCCACTATATCTACGTACTGTATTTTGGCCATTTTCTCGAACATGCTTCACTTTACAGTGTAACAACAAGACGACATTTTTTGTTCATCGGGGTCTCTTGATACAAATTATAGCATTGCATGTCCATAACATCTGATGGCACCAACGTCTAAGCCGGAAAGGGAGTGACCACCCCCATTATTTTGATGACGGTGTAAGTTATTCGAAACACATTTTTCACGGACTGTCGATAAGTGTTTGCCGGACACCGAGTCCGTCGAATTGCGATTTAATGTTATGTTGTTTACGATTTTGTACCAATAAACTAGTTCGGAATTTTTTTTCGAGGGCGTATTGCTCCCTTACGAAGTGTGCAAAGCGAAAAGTCGTCTTAAGTAACTGTACATCACTTTCGACAAGGAATCACCACACGAAGTTTGTAACATACTTTCATTTACACACTGTATGTTACTTTATGTCATAAACATGCGGATTGTCGCTTTAAATCTCGTGATAGCAGAGTCGAAGGAAATATTTCTCGTCAGAGCACTGAGTTTATAGTGCGTCATTTAATGCACCTGTCTGTAGTATTTCAACCTCAACTAATGACTAGTGAGTAATCCATGTGTCTAATAGCCTGTAAAGACAGGCTTTCATTTCTGAACTAGTGCTGAAAGTAACCCGATGAAAAAAAATTGATGTTTGCCGCTTAGCAATTTATATGTATGTGTATATATATATATATATATATATATATATATATATATATATATATATATATATATATATATATATATATACACACATATATAGTTATAGTTTGCTAGACATTCAAATTGATTTATTTTTATTCTTGCTAGTTCTAACATGTATTGTAAGTGAAAATTATTTTTATTTCTCCAACAGTGCTTTGTAACAGAGCCCACACACTGTGAGAAAATGCACAATCAACATTAAAAGGACCGGTAAAGTCCTTTTTGAAGTACCCAGCATCCACTTCCCCGTGAGACAACAGTTTAACAGTGCCTGGAACAAATTGAGTGTGCAACATACATGTATACATAATTAATGCATAGAAGTATCGTCTCACCAGCTGGCGTGTGGTAGTTATGGACAGAAGTGACGTTTATACGGTATGTGACAGGCAGTCGTTGTATCACTTCGTCCAGCTGTTCCACTTCAGTGCTGAGAGAGACTTGCAAGCGTACGACGGGACGAGATCTCAGTAGCACGACAGCACCAGTAGTGATCGCGCCAACCGCAATATCTGGCAACACAGCACACTAAACCTTAGGGCAGAGTTCCCCAACACTGGCCAATAGTCATGTCAGAACCACTCTATTATTATAGCTGATGGGATGGTATATCGCGAAAATATTTTGTGCCAACCTTGAAAACGCTGTAATTAATTGCAACATATATGATTAGCTAATGTACGTCTGGCATAACGTAGCTGTCTGCAAACCAATAACCGGTATCAAATTATAATAGCGGGATTCTTATTGGCTAAGTCAAATAGGACAACAGCGCCACGTACAAGCGAAAGCCAGTTAACCTTCTGGTAAGCTAAACGTGCGTTGAAACCCAGCAATCAGTCAAGTTTTCCCGCGACAAACTTTAATCTATGTATTATAAATACACGTACGTACACACGGTGTTCGTCATTATGTGTATGTGACCATTCTCATTTGAAAGTAGATAGGCACAATGTGACAATATTTTACTTTTAAACCGAGCTCCAGAAACACTTTATTTACTTGCTAAACCGCCAGAAGAGGAAGTAGGATACCTGAAAACCATCACCTCGTATACTACGTGACGGACAGTACAGGCGTTGTTGTCAGAGTAGTTAGTGTACATAACATGTTCAAGTAGGCAATTGAATTATCCCGGATATTCCGGGCATCACATACCCTTTAGCTTGTTAATACTTATGATGATAACTGTGTCTCTTCTTAATCACATAACCTTGTAGATTTGTTGTATTTATACGATATCAGAATTGTATGCCTGTATCAGTATTCCCAAAAGTATTTGAAAATTAATTTTGCTGCTGTGACATATTCTTACATAAGATTTTCAGTATTGATTCTGACATTTACTGCATTTGTATTGCCTCTTCAAATTCTCAATACTGATAAAGTAAAACTCTCAACACGCTTCTGTATTGACTAGACTTTAATTTTTCTTAACGCTATTTTTCCTTTCCAGGAGCTTCCATTACGTTACTATTTTGTATTCCAAAATGTCAAACTGGTTTCTGGTGTATTTTTATTCCGTCAACTTTACTCCAAAGCCATTTCAATGAATATTTATGCCTGTGAGGTTGTTGTTAAAAAAATCCATAACATAATAATGTCACTTGTGAAGGAAAACTTTTGGTTACACATGCTATGTGTTGCAGATTTGAAAAAAATAATAATAATAATAAGTACGTTGTAGTGATCCGTTGTGATTTAGGATTGGTTACACTGTTGAGAGGTTAATGTTATTATGCGCAGGGCCTACGTCGTTGATCTGATTGTCCGAAATACTGAAGGTCTTATTATCGTAACGGAGACGTAAGAATGAAAGGTTTTGCAGCCTCAGATAATTTAAATGTTATGTTTAGAATCTAAAGTTCGTGTATATAATTTTTTTTAGCTTTACCGCAATCCCTTTTTTTTCTTTGGTTCAATGCCCCGTGTTTGATCGTTGGGTTCACCTTATTTAGCAACGGCAAGGTTTCAGAAGCATCCAAGTATGAGAGGGTTATGCTCGGTTTCGGTGGCGAGTGTATATTTTTTTCCGCGCTGGGCTCTGCCATTAGGCCTATATGTATTCGCTCGCCGCCAAACTGCATTGAACAAACTATGAAACAGCGCCGGGGTAGGGAAAGTCTCGAGGGCTCAGCCGAAAACATCAGTAATGTTGTAGAAGCCGGATGTAACCATTTAACGTGCGTGGGCAACACCCCTGGCCCAAGTCTTGTTTGAACCTAGGTTTACGGACTATGTAACCAACTACGAAATGTTTCTTCCGCCTGCAAACGTGGCCGCAAGGTTGTAGGTTGGCAAGGCACTTATTCTTGAGTTCTGTTACGTCTCAGAGACCACGTGCTTCTTTCGGCAACTTCTAAGGCCAAAAAATGAAGCTGGCGGCTGTAAGGCGCTATTCCATACAATTATGACTCACGACCATGTAAAGGCAAAAAAAAAAAGGACCAAACCGTGGTTTTCTCCGGCTTCGTCGCCCGAGTTACTTCTTCAATCCGTTCTCGACTTCAGTAGGAGTTTGAAGTATTGTACCGTCACTGCAGCACTATGGCGTCCCATTAAACCAGCAGTGAGGCACATTCACAATGAAGGAAAACGAGCTGATTTTGGCTGCAGCTACTGCTGCGGTTTGTCTATAACATGGCAACTTCCTTTCTTTACCTTCCGTTCCTTTGTTTCATTCTCGTCATCCGCTTCCGTGTCATTGTAAACTGTGCCTTACTCAATCAATAACGTGTTAATACTGTATAACACTGTCTAAACTCTGTTTATTAATAGTTTTACACTCAGCAATCACAAACAAAGCATGTATATTTTACTTACGAAGAAAGCACATAATATCTGCAATGAAAATTAAGGCCACTTTATTAAAATACACACGTGTATGATATATACTTATCTTATATAAAACATGCATTAATGTGAAAATTAATCTAAACAAATTTATGAATCACTCAAGACATAAATAATTATATATGGACCTACACTAAAGTTAAATAAGTATAATATCACACCAAAAATTAATTAGTTATGTTTCTGGTTTGATGTATGTAAACATATGATCCCTATTCGATTTCTAAAAAAAACTACATAAATTCCTATTTTACTTAATGCAATGGTTTACTCAAAGGCAAAGAAGGTTTGACGTTTATCAAGCAATAGGGCATAAAATAAATTTCTTTCTGAAGTACAGAGTTACACAAAAAGTTTAGATTGTATAGGATGAGAAGACGATCGAAATATCTTTAGATCCTGTGTATTGTGTCAAATAACCGCGGCATTCGTTTGTCTTTTATTGGTTTTTAAGATAACCTTCATAGTAGCTCGTCTGTAGGGAATTTATATTTGTTCTAAATAATGTATTTTTTGTCTTGCTCACATTCCCTGATAGGAGATTCGGTAAAGGATTGTAATGAACTCTACACTTGAGAAACTTTAGAATTTTATAAACAAAATTAGAAATTCTAACTTTGCACCTTTTTAAATATGACTGATTAATTTTGTAAATAATAACATTTTCGAATTACCTTTTTATGTGACGCTTTGGGGTATAAATCTGTTTATGAAATAATTGCATACATTTATTCATTACATATGAATACATCAAATATAGCAACATGTAAAGTTACTGTCCACATCATACTTTACTCACTTATGTGCCAAAATTATATATTAATTAAATCATAACGTTCCTATAATCACAATGCAAATGTCCTCTGGTTACTATGCTGCTAGTAAACATAGTTTACATGACCAACAAAATGCATTATTCTGCCAGATTTCATATTGACGCGGATAATTCATCTATTCGATACCTAACTATCTGAAACGCTTTAGACTTCTAAGATTAACTGCGATTTATTCAAGCGAGACATAGAGACCTGCCGCTCACGAGTCAAAATACGCAAGAGAATGGTCTTCGTCAACAACAACAAAAATGGGACACAAATATAAATGTTTGTTTGCATGTGTGACTCCCTCGTGTATGCCTGCTACTCACCGTTGTAGTGATTGTTGTCAATGTCCAAGCCTCGAGAGATGGATTGGCCGAATCCTCGTATATGTTGATTTATTTCTACTTGTTCTGCATATATTCTCTGCGAGTAGTTGAGGTTCAGACCTTCCTTGCTGCCATGGTAGACATATATGGCTCCTCTTCCTTCGTCCTCGCCCGGGGCTCCAATTGCGATGTCTATAACACAGCATGAAGTAGCAAAATCTTAATCCTGTACACTGTAATCAATACTATCTAACTTAATTTAATCTTAGTCACTTAAAACAACATTCGGGAAGAACCGGATTCAATTTCTGATTCCGCCATCCTCATTTCGGTTTTACATGGTTTTACAAGATCACTCATGGCGTATGTTGGGATTATTCCTATCTATAAGCCATGGCCGATTCCTTGCATATTTCCTGTGTGCTCTAGCCAGTGGTTACGTCTTTATCGACCTTGAGGCCGGGGTTGGCGCAGCTGCTGGGATGCTTGCCTCCCATCATCTGATTCGGTTTCTTGTTTGGCCGACCCGAATACTCGCAAGTGGAGATCGTGCCGGACGATGCCATTGGCAGGCGGGTTTTCTCATGGATCTCCAGTTATCCCCACCTCTTCATTCCGGCGCTGCTCCATACATCATGTCACCCCTCACCAGCGCTAAAGACCTTGATGTTGAGTGCTGACTAAAATCTCTCACTTCTGTTTGTTCTCCACTTAGATGCTGCTCTCTACTCAAATGTCAACCTTCGCGAGCGCTTAAAACATCGTCTCTTCAATTAGCTTGAATTAACTCTAGCGACCTTGCTAAGCGTACGTAAACTACCGTGACTACATCTGATGTGACGGTTCTGTCGCCTATTTGTGAAAGACGACAAGTAAAAAACAATTTACAAGTGAACTACATACACCTACATTTCGCATTGCTTTACCCATTCATCGTGAGATCCAGGTGCAAAAAGTTCCATAACATTATATGGTAAGGAAACAAGTAACCTAATAAACGCCACGTAAGACTACGATCGTGAAGCCTTAGTGTTCTATGAAATATGACTGTATCAACACATTATCAAGGTTACAGTTGTAACCAATAAGTACCAATTGTGGCAGAGGGATGGTGTGATCTAAGTAAGAATGAAAGCATTAATAGCAAGTCTGTAGAGGTAAAGAATGAAATTCATGGTATTACTTTTTGTTTGACATTTTCACTCTTGTAGTAAAGTAAAAAAGGTTAACGCTGAACGCTTAAGTTTCCATACGTTTGCAAAATGAGACTAGTCCCAGTCTGGTTAGGGTGCAATGAGGGAAGAATTTAGTATACAGCAGCTGTATAGTTGAATAATATTAACAGATCCTGTCACTTTTCAATTACTAGCTACTTTACAGTTACAAAATGGGACTTCTTACATTAATAGGTAGTGTTCAAGTCGTGTGTCCTATCTATACCTCTTTCATTATCAACACTGTATAATTTCAGAGTTTTATGCCGTGTTACTTCATGTAATTGTACTAGCTTCCCGGCCGAGGCGTCACCTCCATTAATTTGTTCAAGGATACACTATAACGATAGCTTATCGTGATAGTGAGATATTGAAGACGTGACGAAAACCTATTTTATGACCTCCCTACTTCCCAAAACGTAATGATATCTCACCATGTTTATAAGATATCGATGATACAGGGAAAATACATTTAACATCGTTTCACACCTTTGTGGTTTCCCACGCCGCCGCAAAGGGAAAGCCATCCTTAAATCTTCTGCCAGTTACCACGCACATTTGCGTATATACGTTATATCACAGTAATTCCCCGTCGCCTTCTCTTACGTGGGATTCCAACCCAAATAAATTACCAGTGTGCTTAGAGGTTGAATTTCAAAAAATCTCGAAACTGCTTTTAGAGATATGTGGAAGCTTCATTCTTAAGCAGAAATCAATTCGATGTCTCAACGAGTTTAAGGGTTTTCTAGGGTTCGTTAAAAACACATTTTACGACATTTCACCCACTTAATTTCTTAATTTTGAACAATCTAAAAAATTATATAAAATTCATTTTTGTTAGATTCTTTCTGAAGTAAATATCACTTAGATTTCTCAATGGGTTTAGGTCGAGGATTCACTGAAAACACATTCAACTCTCTTTCAACATCCCTTCTAAGTGAGTGCCTATGGCATAAGGGGAAGCCACCCTAAAAATGTAATGTCTGTAGGTCTAGCGGTTTGGGCTGTAAGTAGACAGGTGGGTGAGCGGGGCACTTCAGTTTATATTACACAGGATGTTCGGAAATTCATATAATAAACTTTAAAGGTTAGTAGAGGGGACTGAGTGGACTACATTTTGAACAGGAAGCCATGGCCATAAACCTACCGTTTCCGTGCTACAGCCATTACAATGTGTCGGATGTGCAGGTGTTTTGTAACCGGATAGTCAGTATGACGTCAGAAGAGCACAATGTCAAATTAGGTGTGACGTAAGGTACAGAATTAAGTTACGTTCGACTCATTACAGGAGAAAGTCAAATTTATTTGTTAACAATACCAACGTAACCAAAGAACTTCATTTATCACACTAATACTTCTGTCAACAGTGGGAAAATTACATTTCTGTCAGTCTTCTGCACTGGAGGTGTCCCATACGAAACTGCTCACTGCAACAGAGGCTTGATGTGTAGACCAGCAACATCGTTGCACACATTGTACCGTCGAATCATGTTCCGGTACACTCGTTCCATCACACCGGTGTCCCTAATCTATTGTGCAGCGACCATAACTCGTACCACTAGTTCTTCCTCTGTCTCGACAGGAGTTTCGCACACCATAGTCTTCATACGGCCCCACCGGAAATAGTCCAATGCCGTTAAATCCGGCGATCGTGAGGGCCATGCAATAGGACCTGCCCGGCCTATCCATCTCTGCCCTAATCGTCGGTAAAGATGTTCCCGAAAGTCACGTGTAAAGTGCGGCGGTGCGCTGTCGTGCTGAAATCACAGTTCTTGACGGACATTCAATGACACGTCATTCAAGAACAGAGGCAATACGTCCTGTAGGAAGACCGAATAGGCAGCACACGTTAACCTGGTTGGAAGAAGGTAAGGCCCGATCACTTGACAGTGTAGAATGCCTGCCCACACATTGGTTGAAAATCTGTTTTGGAATCTCCTGATATGCGTCGTATGCGGATTTTCGTCTACCCAGACATGGCCTTTTCGAGAATGTAGAACACACTCCCTCGTGAATTTACATTCCTCAGTGAACAGAACTCTCCATGGAAAGTTGGGCTCATCAATGCAGTTGTGCAGAAACCATGTGCAGATTTTAACACGTGGTACAAAATCGGCTGGTTGCAACGTCTATACCCTTTGGGCGTAGAAAGGATGTAGTTGTTGCTCGTGCAGAGTCTCCCACACTACGCTGTTAAAAACATCCAACGCACGCGCAATTGCTCGTGTACTTGTTGACGGGTCCTGCTCAACGTAGTGCAGTACAGCATCTTCCAATTAGGGGGTGCGGCGTCTCTTTGGAGCACCACAGTCCATCCTCTCGACGGTGAAAGTACCTCGTTTTCGGAGCCGTCGTACAATTCCGGCAAAAAAGGGAATGCGATGGAGTCGTGCGTTGCGGATATCGCTCCTTGATACAACCAACAAGCTGCTCTTCCATTCTCTTCAGCTGCACCATACACCACCATCATCTCCGTGTATTCTGCACACATGTACTGAACCATGTTGATTGGAGACACACAGGCACGTGAATGAGGCTCCAGGCACCATACCACAGCAGAGAAAACGTCAAATGCCGTCAGGTGAACCTTTGACGTCCTATCCGGTTGCAAAACAACATCGGCACATCCGACACATTGTAATGGGTGTAGTACGGAAACGGTACATTTCCGAACATGGCTTCCTGTTCAAAATATTATATTTTAAGCCCTCTCTTTTAGCCCTAGAAGTTTGTAATTAGAATATCGTAGCATTCTGCTTCTTGTAAATAAGAGTTTAAATTGAATAATACTGTTATATATTAAATGGTAGACATCTCGCTCATGGACATATTTCGGTATTCACAAGTCTTGTGTTAAAATGTTAATACATTTTAATTCAAAAAGGTAACTAGGCAATATTGTACATTTTAACGAACGTTATCAAGTAACTATAGGAGCGGTAAGTCATAGAGTTTTAAAACATATATGTCATGTGATTTGTCTTTGCTTGTTAACGGGGGGCTCCGAGGCCGCAGTTGTGTTTCTCTGTCGCGTGAGGGCTCTGCAAGTCTTGTAGCGTCATCGTGTAAAGCGGCCTCTCGGAGTCCCTGCTAGACCGGATTTGTTTGGGGAGGTGGGGCGAATAGCTACTACTGAAAACGAAGGAAGGGAGATAGGGTAGTTGGTGGAGGGTGGGGAGTTTACAAGCTAGTCACCGTACAATACAACGACCTTTCGCCTCCCTCGCCTTACCGAGTGCCGAACCATTGGCCGAGCCCTTGTCCCGGCTGTCAAGTGTACGGTATTTCAGTTCTCGTGACAATTGTACGCGAGTGCAAAAAACACAGCATCAGATAATTTATTAGTTTATGGGTTGGACTCTTGAGTGCGATATGTATATAGTTACTGTAGGAATATTTAGCAAAAATTTTCTGATTTGTTTAGTGTCAGTTTGAGTGATCTTTGAAAGAACTGTGCAATGGGAGTGCATGACTGGATTCAGTTTCTTGGACGTACTCCATTGCAAAATTGAATAACTGTCAAAGAAAACTAAACAAATAAAAGCAAAACCATATAATAAGCAGAGTATACTTTAGTCAACAAGATGCATAAACAACATGAAATTCCAAATTGGAATGGTGTCGAATAAAAACAAAGAACAAACAAATAATGAAAATAATAACAAATAAAATAAAAAATAAAAAACAAGTATCATGCGACACAACGATGAGACAAAACAAAAAACACAGTAGATATAAGACACGAACAGAAAAATAACAAAACGACACAACGAAGAAACGAGACAAAATACAACATATCAGACACAACAGAAAAGACAATCGACACAATGATGAAAACTACTGTGGTTTGTTTCGTCTCATCAGTGT
>PNEQ01073766.1:0-10615 GCA_003012365.1 Medauroidea extradentata
CCCCCCCCCAAATAATAATAATTTAGTGAA
The DNA here is from genome assembly GCA_003012365.1 of Medauroidea extradentata. Classification (NCBI taxonomy): domain Eukaryota; kingdom Metazoa; phylum Arthropoda; class Insecta; order Phasmatodea; family Phasmatidae; genus Medauroidea; species Medauroidea extradentata. The sequence goes on from PNEQ01073766.1 coordinate 31, forward strand.
GTGAAGTGGTTTTGGTCAGCGCTTAACATCGAGGTCTTTAGCTCTGGTGAGAGGTAACATGAGGTGAGTATGGAGCAGCGTCGGAATGAATGGGCGGGGGAAACGGGAGATCCCCGAGAAAACCCGCCGACCAGCGGCATCGTCCGGCACAATTCCCACATGCGAAAATTCGGGTACCGACCCCGCCGGGAATCGAACCCGGATCGCCTTGATGAGAGGCGAGAGGTCAGACCCCTCGACCACCGCGGCCCCAATAATAACTTCGTAACAGCAACCATATAATAAACCCACAAAAATATTGGTTTTGTTACTACATTTAGTAGTATTTATTTATTTTTTTTTTTTTTTAACTCTCCTAACACACTACAACACAGCTTATGCTGTATAAATAGAGGCCGGAAAATTTCGCGGATTCAATTACCTACATGTTAGAATGCTCTGTCCTATGCGCCGACTATTTGTCAACTAGCTGCTACTCACTGGAACAGCAAACAATAAACAAATAGACGTACGTGTTGTATATTGGATTCTAGCATGCAGGTCATTGAATCCGCTACATTTTCCTGCCCCTATGTACAAGACTCTTAACAGTCGACTACGGTGCAATCTATACACTTAAGTTATTGTTTAGGGTGCTTTGTTAGTATTAAAAACTGTCAGAAAAAAAAAAAGGAAAAAAGTAACCAGAACATTAAAAGTGTTGACTTAATGGTGAACCGCCCGTAATAATTATAGTGTACTTGAAACTACTATTCTCATGATTACAGCAGAAGGCGCACTTAAGCGAAACTTAAAGTAGTAGTAATATTAAGGGCTCCGTCTACTAGAATCGTGAAGAGGCGCGCAGACCTTTAACAATCCTGATTTCATTCGAAAACCATTCAACATATTGTCACGCGGTTAGGCTACGAAAAGCATTTAAGGATCTTAGTACAGGTATATAATATTGCCATTAACTGTTATTGTTCCTAACAAGTATTTATTTGAGTGTGAAAGTGACCGAATCGGGACATTTGACGCTGATTTTTATGTAAGAGTAATCATTTTCACGATGTTCTGAATATTATAGACCTGTAGAGCGACTCTTTCTCTTTCGTCGCGTAAGATAAAATGATAGTGTTGTCGCTGAAAGTCCCATAGTAAAAACGGTTCGGCGGGAAGCTTGCACGCTAGTTCAGAGCTTGGCTCGTTGAGGCGACGCGGCATTTGATGCGCGCTTCAAGGTCGACCTTACTGCTCCGTCGCTTTTGAGCCTCTCACGCGCGGGTAGACGGCGCCCTTAATTATACAAACAACATGGTATACCGCGAACATTTTTTTGTGCCAACATGCTCTTGAAAACGTTGCAGTTTCTTACACAACGTGGCTGTCTACAAACCAATAACAAACGTCAAATATTACAATATCGGTATTCTTACCTTCTCGTACGTTCAATAGCCAGGGCGGGATTTACCACTAGACCTGGGCTGAGGATGCATCTTTCACAGGGCCCCGCACTTTTACCGTATAGAAAATATGAAGAATTTTCCACCACTGTTTTTAAAAGTGCCGATATAACGACCAGTAAAAAAATTTTTTTCATGGCTTCAATTTTTCTCTGTATTAATATTATCGTATGTATGGTGGTAATATTATCAGATGTATGAATTACGGTAACTTTCAAATAACTGCACTAGAATTAAGCTACCTAATTTTTATACCAGTACTATTATTGCTATTATACATAGTGAGACGACAGAGCAAGTAATTTTAAATAACGTGACGTCGAAAATGGCAGAAGGACTCTAGTTGATAAGGAAGGATGTCACAGAGAGGCTGCGGTGCGCTGAAACTCCTAGGGCGTAGGACGCCTATAGGTGCATAAATCTGACCCTGACAGTAGCCAGGAATCTTGTGATTTCCCTATCGCTTGAGCTTCTGATTTATGGCGATAAGAATGTTGTTCCAACTTTTTTTGCTGTTTTATGTTTGTTGCTGCGATGAAAAATTTGGTTTAAATATCCGTCACTACAGAATAATTTTTTGTTTTAAAGGTTACAGTTATAGTAGGAAGAATTTTGTTTGTATTGAGATAGTTTACTATAAATCCTTGTGGTTATGTTAGTTGTGGTATTTTCAAAACAAGATTTAGATTATATAAAATACTAGTTTTGCTACAAAGGAGCTAATATTGTTTTCAATCAAAAATTTTTTTATAAAGAAAAGTGTAGTTACAAACACCAAACATTTGGTCTCTGCTGTAAGGCAATATTTCTTCACCGAATGCTAAATATCTTCAAAGAAAAATCTTATTTGTTGTTAATAAAACGTTTTTACCAAGTATGTGGCCATGCCATGTAAGTGAACGGAAGTGTCTTTGATTTAGAACTTATCAAGGTGGATTCACAATGCCCCGACGAGGCCGACTCAGCAGCTCCGACACAACAATTATTTAAGCAAGACAACTACGACGGTTCTGGCAGCGTTCACAATACTACCGACATGCCGACATGTGGCTCGTCGTGGTATGACCGTCAGCAGTACTAAGAAGTAGGAGCCACCATATTTCATTATATGTACCATTTCAGTCGACTCGATATAAAGCCGTACTTTATTGAGTATCAGCTCTTCGCAGAAATTGTCAATCTTACTGCGAGATAGAATGGCACAGTGCAATGTTTTGTACGAGAGAACAGCTGGAAAATGCAAGTCAAACTAAAAATTTACCAAGTATTCTCCGTTGCAAGAAAATTTCGTTTTGTAACTTTGCACTTCCTTTCCCAGCACGGCGAAAGTTATAAATATAATCTACTTTGGTCAGGCAGTCCGGGGAAGTAATTTCGATGCTTGTTTTTTTAATGGTTTGTTGCTCAGATTTTGCTGTGTTGGGATCGTCGGGACATTGTGAGTCTACCTATATTCTTGTGGATGTACGAATAATGTTACTAATCTACAATAAAGTACCAAATTCATGCTACCAAAACCCGAAGGTAATTCGTTGAAAAAACGCTGTACATGGCCGTTTATTTTGTTACATATTCTGAGAATACTCTTTCCACTTCGCCAATTTTTTTTTATCTAGATTCGTGTTGATTTTGCACTCAACGCCAGGTGGCGTCCGTGGAAAAAATTCCCCGCGCGAGTTTTCTAGAAGAGTGGCTCACATAACCTAACTTTCTTCGTCGAGGAAAACGACTCGCGGAAGCTTTTAGACGTTGCACTTCTCGGACTTGTTGTCAAGGCAAACAGCACAACGATAAACACACCGCCTCATATCTTTCTCCGAACGGAAAATATCTTCAGCACTTAACTTATATGTCGCATGTTGTGACGCACACTTTGGTAGCTTAGTCTGAATGCAGGATTTAGCATGTATAGCTTGTTAACGGTTAAGGACATGGGCCCGAGTTACTTCGCATTTAACGACAATTATTTTTTAAAACATAAATGGGAGCCGATATAGTAAAAATCGCTTCGTAACTTTGTTATGACTGATTTAAACTGCATACTCTAATTTTTGTTGAGTCAGGAGACTGCAAAATAGTTGCTAATTAGTTAATTAACGAAATTTCCTTTTAATTGATAAATTAGCTATACTCAACATACAGTTTGTCTCGAAAAATTATATTGTATAGTAAAACCAATAAATTTGTACCAGATATTTTTTTCTTACTTTAGACATAAATTGTGATACAATCTTCCTCTCAGAAAACTTTTGTATCTCTCATATTTTTAGTGTGAAGAGTCGTAAACGTCAAAATTTGCACTTTACGGTTTTAAGTGCGCCACTAAAACCAACTGACATATTAAACCGAAAAAAATTCACAGTGTATAACAATGTTGTAGGCTATAATTTGACATATATAAAAACAAAAAAAAAAAAAAACAAAAAATTAAATACTTTTGCATTTACTAAAACAACGCTGAAATTTGAAATGAAAATTTAAGAACATCAAAAATTTAAAAAAAAAAAATACAAAAGATATATTATTCTGTTTTTATATTTGTCAAATCATTGTCTAAAAACCGCAATGTCCAAATTTTGGCGTTTACGACTCATTACGCAAAAACTATGAGAGATACAAAATTTTCCTAATAGGAAGATTTAATCACAATTTATGTGTAAAATAAGAAAAAAATATCTGGTACCAATATAAAAAATAAAAAAAAGATATCGAAAATTGAGAAGGCCCGCGTCCTTAAGTGACCACTTATGACGGCCACCTTGTCTAGAGAACTGTTCAAAAATATTGTTTATTGTGGCCGTAAACGTTAAATTTTTTTGACAACAGTCTATATCAGGACTTCTCAATTGCTTGTACCTTCGGGCCACTTGCTTCAATTTTATAACTACCAAAAACACTCGGGGGCCAAAAGAAAAAAAAGTCGATAATATTATAGGCATTGTACGGAATCATTTAATTGAACTTAATGTTATTCTAACATAAATCATTGTCATACGCAGATATTACATTGACCTAACCATAACTATTAAGAAATAGCCTTTAAATTATTATAACAAAACATTTTCGCTGATTTCTGACATTTTGATGGCAGACCAGTAGAAATCTCTCTGCGGACCGCAACTGGCTCACGGGCCGCCTATTGAGAAGGCCTGAAACCCACCCTAACCTAACCCAACTTAACCCTACCTAACCTAATGCAACCTCACCTAACCCAACCTGACCCAGCCAGACCTAAACCAACCTAACCCAGCCTTACTCAAACCAACCTAACTTAACTTAACCCAACTCAACCCAACCTAACCTAACCCAACCTAACTCCTAACCTAGCCCAACTTATCCCAACGTAACCTAACACAACCTAACCTAACCCACCCTAACCTAACCCAACCTAACGTCACCTAATGTAACCTAACACAACCAAACCTTAACTAACTTAACCCAACCCAACCTAACCCAAAATAACCTAACCCAACATAACCTAACCCAACCTAACCCAACCTAACTCAACCTAACCTAGTGCAACCTAACCCAACCTAACCTAACCCAACCTAACCCAACATAGCCCAACCTAAGCTTTCCCAACCTAATGTAACCTAGAATGCACTAACCTGCACTAAGTTGCACTGACCTGCACTAAGTTGCACTGACCTGCACTAAGTTGCACTGACCTGCACTAAGTTGCACTAACCTGCACTAAGTTGCACTAACCTGCACTAACCTGCACTAAGTTGCACTAACCTGCACTAAGTTGCACTAACCTGCACTAAGGTGCACTAACCTGCACTAAGTTGCACTAACCTGCACTAAGTTGCACTAACCTGCACTAAGTTGTACTAACCTGCACTAAGTTGCACTAACCTGCACTAAGTTGCACTAACCTGCACTAAGATGCACTAACCTGCACTAAGTTGCATTAACATGCACTAATTTGCAGTAACTTGCACTAATATGAGAAGAATTGCTCTAACTTGCACTAGCATGCAATATCTGGCCCTGTCCTTCGCTAACTTGTACCAGCCTAATATTTTCCGCAGTAGATCGCACTAGCCTGCAAGAGCTTGCATTAATGGCTATTAACGAGCTCTAGTACAGACTTGCATTGGAATGCATAATTTAGACTTACGTGCAGATAGTTGGATTAACCTGTACTAATTAGCCTGAACTATCATGCACTTGCCTGTATTAACACGCTCTAGCCTTCACTTACTTGCTCCAACCTGCACTAACTTTCCCTAGCATGCACTAACTTGCCCTAGCATGCACTGACTTGCCCTAGCATGCTCTGACTTGCCCTAGCATGCACTGACTTACCCTAGCATGCACTGACTTACCCTAGCATGCACTGACTTACCCTAGCATGCACTGACTTGCCCTAGCATGCACAAATCTGTCCAAACCTGCACTAATCTGCCCAAGCCTGCATTAACTTGCCCTAGCCTCTACTAAGTTGCACCAGACTGCACTAAGTTGCACCAGACTGCACTAAGTTGCACCAGACTGTCCTTGCTTGCACTAACCAGCACAACCCCATATTTAACTAGCACTGGTTTGCACAGACTTACACATACCCAGTCCAATTTACTACTTAACTCAAACGAACCTAACCTAACTTAATCCAACCTAACCCAACTCAACCCAACCTAACCTAATGCAACCTAACCCAACCTAACATAATGCAACCTAACCCAACCCAACCTAACTTAACCCAACCTAACCTAACTTAACCTAACCTAACCCAGCTGAACCCAACCTAACCTAACGCAACCTAACCTAACCCACCCTAACCTAACCTAACCCAACCCAACCCAACCCAACCCAACCTAACCTAACCCAACCTAACCCAACCTAACCTAACCCAACCTAACCCAACCTAACCTAACCCAACCTAACCTAACCCAACCTAACCTAACCCAACCTAACCTAACCAAACCTAACCTAACCCAACCTAACTTAACCTAACCTAACCCAGCTGAACCCAACCTAACCTAACGCAACCTAACCTTACCTAACGCAACCTAACCTAACCCACCCTAACCTAACAAAACCTAACCTAACTTAACCCAACCCAAACTAAAACAACTTAACCCAACCTAAACCAACTTAACCCAACCTAACCTAACGCAATCTAACCCAATCTAACCTAACCCAACCTAACTTAACCTAACCTAATCTAGTCCAACTTAACCTATCCTAACCTAACACCACTTAACACAGATTAAATGTACCTTCGGGCTACTTGCTTCAATTTTATAACTACCAAAAATACTCGGGGGCCAAAAGTAAAAAAAAAATTGCAGTCAATAATTATAGGCATTGTACGGAATCATTTAATTGAACTTATTGTTAGTCTAACATAAATCATTGTCATACACAGAGATAAACGTTGAAAACATCAGTTGGTTTCTCCACTTAATTCGAAGCCAATATGGATAAAATACTCAATGAAAATCCTAGATAACGGAATTTGCCAACTTTATGAGTAAATATGTATCCAGAATTACCCATTAGTTTCGCGTGATCTCTTGCACCGCAGTTAAATGCACGAGGTTCTGGCGTCAGAGATTGTGCCTCAGAAGTTCGTAACACTGGAAACAATTTTGTTTAAAACGTTGGCTATTGTTTGACTTTCGCAAATTGACTTCAAGAAACCTACAGTTATAGATCAAAGCTTTTAGCGTTGAGTTATGTACCATGCCCTCGTAACATAGCCATAAACATTAAAACTTAATCATTAAGTACTTACAACACGGTTGTGGTAGTCACTAAAACTCCTTATTTTCTAGTTTTCCGTGAGAATCTGCGCTCGGAGTTTGTCACATATTGGTGCACATTTTGTATCCAAGTGTGGATGTTTATGTGTACGAATAAACAGATTTGGAAGAAGTTATAGCAATAACAACACAATGCATACCCTTTATATCATTAGGTTATTAGGTTGGAGCAAAAAAAAAAAATGTTAGTCATAAACACGTGGGACATGTTCCTAATAGTTTCATAGTAATTTGAAGCGTTTGTGATATGAAGAGTTAGATACTAATCCTTGAAGAGAGTTAGATACTAATCCTTGAAAGGGTTAATACACTGAAAAAAAAAAATCCCAGCTCATGTAGCGGGAAGTGGTATTAGACGAAGCTACCTCAAACTTCGTCCTGGCTCGCCGCTGCTTCCCACCGGTTATATCTTCTTTCTGTTCTTTTTTTTTTCTTCAATTACTCGATCCATTTTCTCTTCCCTGGATCCTGATCTCCTTCCATCTACCTCCATCTCAGCAGCACTCCTAGACCTTCGTACCCCACCCTTTTTTTTTCCTTCCATCTTTTCGTCCATTCGCACAATGCCCGCAGACATCGCCTCCGTTACATTTCTCTGACAAACTACTGGTGTTTCTTTTCCTCTTCCTATCGGTGTTCGCGATAAAGTGAGCATTACTGAAGGCCGTAGTGTCTAGGATAACGATTGATATAATGGAAATCCACCACGTGTGCGCGCCTTCTGGCAGGGTCACACTGTGTATGAGAGAAGGCTGGGATGAATGTTGGGTCGGTTGCTCGACTATCGATAGACATGCCTGTCGCCATCCGGCCCTAAGAATGGATGATGTGAGGTAAACGTGGAGCAGCGACGGAATGAGAGGCAGCCAAACGGCAACGCGCGCTGCGTTTCCCACATGAGAAAATTTCGGGACCGAACATGCCGGGGATCGACACACATACACACTCACGAAAATAACACCCTTCGAAATATACTTCTGAAATTTTAAAATGTTGCGTGCATATTAGAAGCAAGATTTTAAGATTCCACAAAATGCCTGTAACCGGCCTTTTTATACTTCTGTAATTACAGAAATACAAACCAGGTTCGTCAGTAAGAGAAGAACTAAAAGTCTATGTTTTTATTTATTTGTTTAATGGCTTTGTTTGTGGCGAAGTTAAGGCTTTCGCCTTCTCTTACACGTAACTACGTTTTATACAATTAAAATCATACATGTGTGACAAACCAAAATAAAATTATAACTACAAGAAACACTTAAATACAAAATTAATGTAGCAAAAATGATTCATTAATTTAGCCAGATGCACCAAAAAATTTTAACTGGTTTTAAATATGAATGAATACCGCAAGTATAAAAAAAAACTAAGTTAAATATTTGTAGTAAAACTATAAATACGCCATTAGGTGTTTTAAAAAAAATACAATTTTGTTTATGCTATCTAAATATTCACTGCGTACTATCCGCAAATAGGGTCCCCGCTTGAATTCCCATTGAAGACAAAGAACATTAAGTAAACATTTAAGGCTCCGTTTCAGTCGCAATATCAAATTTTAAAATTTTTCGCTTTTTTTTTTTTTTAATTCTAAGAAGAAAAATATTAAAAATGCGATTATACCTCAAATTCTATTTACATTTCGCTGCAGTACAGACCTTGCGATTTAGCTGCTAACTTATAATTACGCCTTAATCTGTGCGGTAAATTTTTATATATTCATAATTTGCCCGACAAATTGCGACCTATCAATGCATTACTAGCTCTATTGCCATGCTTCTATTGTAGCTCAAGGTAAATAGAATTTGCGGCATAGTTGCCGATTTCACATTTTTCTTCTAAGAATTCCAAAAAAGCGAAAAATGATAAAATTAATTATGGCGACTGAAACTGAGCCTTAAGGGTGCTCACGTGGAGAAAGTTAATAACTTTATATTTTGTTGGTTTTACAGAAGTTTTTTTTTTTGCTGCATTTGACACGTGTGAAAATTTTTTAACTCTCATAGTATCGTATTTTCATAGCGGCATATTAAGGTCAAAATTTGCAAATTATGGGAACACACAAACAAAACAAAAAAAAAAAACGAACTGACTTACTAGAACGAAATAATTCATAATTAAATTACATATGGATTATATGCTAAAATATTGTAAAACATACAACAAATTCTTTTGATATTTAAAATAATTTTTTCCAAAAATAAAGATAATTTTCATTATATTAAAATTTAAAAAAAAATACAAAGAAAGTCAATTTTTTTAAATCTTTTATCACGTGACCACTAATATTTAATTTCACCGTAAATTATTTCATTCGAGTGTGTCGATTTTCGTTATTTGTACGTTTCCGTAGCTTGCAAAATTTTACACATGCAATTATGGACATATTACACTTCTTTGTAACGACATACTTGCGCAAAATATACGCTGTATTTTTCCTTAATAGTAAATAAATTATTTTCATTGAGGTTCTTTATCTTGTTATAAACTTCTTAGTATGAGGAAAATACCTTCGTTTAACATAAAAAGGTCTGCTTTAAATCTACAACTACATTTTCCATAAATATTACCTATGGACAACTTTACTGACTGTACAATTGTTATTTTCGTTAGTGTTGTTATATACGTAAAACATGTATTTTGTGGTCAATCTATTTTACAGTGGTTCATGTTAAGACACAATCGTTCTTGGCTGCAGCAAAATAATACGTATAGCGGCAAATAATTTTACAGCGTCGGAGATAAATGGTGTATTTTTTATATTATTCCTTTTTTTTTTCTTAAAAAATGGCTGACGTAAACCGTTGTCTTTTACTTCGACGCTCGCTGGAACCTTGCAATTTTTCAGTTCGAATAGAACAGCAAGATTGGCGTTATTTTCTTTCACACAACTCCTCTCCTCCCGGCTCTCTTTTTTTCTCGTCTGACTCACCTCGAACAGCTGAAAACTGTCTATTCTGCAGGAACTGACGTCGGACTCCGTGATGTGAGGTTTCAATAAGGGCGAGGCGAAGCAACGGGGTGGGCTTGCGGACCGCCTTATAGGTCAAGCGGCTAGAGGAAATATACGAGAGGCTTACCTCCACACTCTTCTTCCTAGTCGACATCAGCGTCTATTAAGGGCATCAATACATGGAAAACAGAAATTGTTAATGGTGTTCTAGTGCGATACAATAATAATGTTGCGTGCCATGTTCCTGGAGGCCAGTGGTCGGCGGCTGTTTCGTAACACCTTGAGGGCTGGCCGATGACTCAAAGCCCGGGTGGCTCATAGTGGGAAACCCGCCTAACCTACGTCATAGATACCTGTCCCAACTGCGTCTTAACCCTTCGAGGGTGGCCTACGTGACTAAAAGCATATCCGAAACATGATGA
>PNEQ01073772.1:0-26447 GCA_003012365.1 Medauroidea extradentata
AAGTTACTGTATTCAAAGTAATGAGGATGGCCATAAAAGTTATGTACCTATACCGGGGTGTAAAGTAAAGGTGTTCGTACATTGGCTTACAATACTTATTACGAATAGTAAGAAATCAAGACAACAGTCTTTCAGATTGTCAATTGGCGCGCAACAAACTGTGCTACTGAGGTCGACCATGATGTAAACAAGTCGTTAGGCTTCGTTCGCATTAATGTTCGTGATAGAATACACAATGAACTGGTAGTACATTTCTGCCGGGCTTATAAAGTGACGAAATATCGTGAGCACCGTGTATCTATCCTTGCAGGCGTGGCTAAACAGAGCTTCCTCATTGGTAGTTATCAACTTATGTGCGTCTCCAAGTGTCTCTCAGTGGCCGTTCCTTTGTTCCCATTGGCAGCTTATCGATATAGGGAGGGATGAAACCGCTGGAGGAGAAGACGATTTTTTTCATCGCGGGGAAGCGTCCATCGCGGGCAACTGCCCTAGCACCGTCAGTTCCTTGTTGGATGCTGAAGAGGTCGGGTGCTGTCCGTCTGGGTGAAAGTATCGATATTAATTACCGAATTTATCGGAAATCGATTGGGTATAGATTCGAGGATGTAGGGTGGTATTACAATTTATTGATTGAATCGTGTAATATTACAACATTTTAAAAAAAGTTTTAAGTCATTGAATTTATCGATAATCGATCGGGTATGGGTCGCAAGAAATCAAATAAATAACATCGATTGATGTTACATTTTTATTAATAATGTTTAGGGGTTATTCATATATGTATACTTCATAGCATGTGAACCTTACATATAGTAGAACACTAGAATTAACCGAAAACTCGAATATGGTGTCGACAACACGCCCTCAGCAAACAAAGCGGGAACAACATGACATGTTGGCATTAGCAATGTCTACAATGTCGAGCCGAAGGTTACCGAGCATGGCCAAAAATTACCGAGGGTGCCCGATCATGGCCAAGTATACCCGGTGTAATTTTTTTATTAAATGTTTTTCTTAATGTTTTTTATTTGATTTTATAAAAAATTATTTTTATTAAATTTATTTTTAAATGCATTTGGGTACAGAATGCGAAGTCACAAAATTTAACGGAAGACTCAGAAGAAATCTCCAAGATGGCTATGGGAAACAAGATGGCAGAAATTTTAATTTTTTTTCGGGATTTTTTTAAATTTTCACAAATCTCATACTTTCAGCTTAAAAAATTACATTATTCGTCAACTTAAAAAAAAAATACTTACTAAACATTGTTAAGGTAAAAATAAAATGGTGTAGTCTGTCGTATAAAATATTTTCGCTTTATTGTAGTGTTCCAGGAATGAGATATCGGTGACGGAAGTCGTAAAATTTTTCCATGTAAAATATATTGAGAGACCTCCACCCCCCTCTAAGTACACTAAGCATATTGTGCAACTTGTTGCTTTCTCAATATACTTGAAAGAGCTATCGTGCATTCCTCATGGAATAACAGTCAGGGAAAGTTAACTGTACTGTGTTCGAAACAGCACTCGGTGTTGTGCTACAGCAAATGTCTAGCCACGAACCTAGAAAAAATAGCCGGTTAAGGGGCATACCTAGATAGTCAGCGTTTGTGCGTGTGAGTAAGAAGCGGTAAGAATGCCACTAACCGACGTATGTAATGTATTATCGCCTTTCCACGTAAGCCCCTCAGATAGCGTGCAGTGCTTTACAGTTATATTTGTTCCTATGGGGCTTTAAGTGATGCTCATATTGATTGTTTTTCATAAGCAGCGTAGTTCAAAGTCTAACGCTTGTTTCTATAGTTATGTTTTTTCGAATCCGATTGTTAATTTTCCAGATATAGCAGTCTGGAAAAGCCATTTTGGCAGTTTCTTACAAACGTGGCGAATTTTTAAAACTCTAGCTACATAGTTTGAAGTTTGTGTTTTTTTCGTAGATATACGAATATAATGCACGTTAAAAAGTTTCATCAAAAAAGTATAGTCGTAACTCGCTGCGATGCTTTTGAAGCGCAGGTAGGGAAGCTCCTTGAGCTAAAAATATAATTTTTTTTGTAAAAAAGTAATATATTTTTAAAATTACATTGTAATTGTTCAGCACTCTCGACGACATTCGGATGAGCGACTTGATTAGCCATACCATCCCCCCCCCAAATTCCCCCATCGTCCCGCCGACGCGGCGGCGGAATACGGCCCTCCTCCTAACCCGTCTTTACTCCCCTGACGATGCAGGTCGCTCGTTCCTATCTGATATTTCGTGCTTTCTGAATGTGTGGCACTAGTCAATCATTGTTGAAGAGCACTCAACTCGTGACTGAAAGTTACCGCAAGACCGGGAAATTTCTGCTTACATCGACCAGCATTGTCGGCGAGTTACGAGAATATTCTGCGTGTCGTTGCAGGCCACTATAAATACCGGCCCACTGCAAGCAGCAGGAAGTGAATGTGCTGTTTGCCTGTGAATAATCGCGACGGACTAGGCAGCGAGAGACGAGCAAGACTGGCGGATGATGGATAGTTTCGACGACAGAAGGACTGTTGGAGTGCTGTGAGTGTGTGAGAGCAGACGAACAGGTTACACTGAAGCTATATATTTCGAGACATTGCTGGAAAGAGAATAATGACATTGGAGGACTGATTTGGGAAAGAGAGTAGTATTTTATAATTTTCAGGGAGATTACCTGTAAATATTGGTGTAAAGAGTGTAAAGCGCAAGGGTTATATGCTTTATTTAGAATATTTTTTATTTGGAGAGCAATAATTAAGAGATTAATTATTTCTTTAATTGTATAAACCCCTAATCCCCAATCGAACATAGTAGCGCCCAGGACAGCAAAGTTGTTTCAATATATCAAATATATACTGTAACGGATAAAGTTCAAAGATGCAGAAATAGAAAACATTTTTAATAACTAAACTTGACACTGTCCGGTTAAATAAACATCTTTATGGATTTTATAACTAAAACAAGTTAAGATTATTGCACCGTACATGAAGGAGAGGCATTATCACTTTTTATGCAGTTAATTTAATAATTTTTACTCGACACAACATTTTCCAGATAAGTGAGATTTCATTGTTCACGAGATGTAAGTGATAGTCCTGAATGATTAATTAGCATCGAAACTATAAGCATACAAATTATAACTTTCTCAATTGTTTTCCAAAATTTGTAGAAACGATACTTATGCTTGTGAAAAGAAGAAAAAAGTTATTAATTCAACTTTTGTCTATCCAAATTTTCGTGTGATGTCATGAGACACATTAGTCCAGAAGGAACAGTTCACTTCGTTCCCAGTACATACTGGTAGTAAATGTACTCGCGAAACCACACAAACAGAATAGACACTGCATGTTCAGGCACTCCTTGGGTTACCACTTGTCTCGAAAGTGCCACAAATTGCGGCATTCACATCAAGATACTGACTGGCATCTTTAGATCGGTTAGCTCTTTACTAGGATTCTCCAACTCCTCTCAGCTTTTGAAGAACTCCTCTGATCAATTAAATTACAATTTTTAAACACTCAGCTCTGAAATGCACACAAAAAATTTAAAAAATAACAATACAATTTAAATACTGGGCACATTTTAGATTATGTTAATTAATTACCTTCACATTTATTAATTAGCAGTTAAAATTTTCAACAATGCTATAAGTATTTCTCTAATATAAGTAATACAGAAAAAAGTTCGTATTTATCTTTAAAAATACAAAAAAAGTATCCTGATATAAAGGTTGGGTATTAATTTTCTGATATATAGAAAATAGCGAAAAATTAAAAAGAATTATAATTTCGTTTTGTTAACATTTCAGTTGTTCATGATTTACTAACTCTATTGTAGGTTGCCATCGAATTATTTCCTTTTATACACAGGAGATTAACTGATAACTTTTTCATCACTATTGCAGAGCTGTATCAACAGTGTAAGAATTGATGCGCCAGGCTTTTGCTTCTCGTCGGAGTAGAAATCAATACCTACTGCCCAGGCTGGCATTAAATCCTCCAGGGGTCATATGCTGCTTGTCCTTCTCCTGTTGTTTTCTCAGGTTTACGAGTGATTTATGTATCGACTTCCAGTTAGCCCGAAGTTACTTACTTTTCTCTGACCTTTCTTGACTTTCTTATTTAAACTTCTGACGGTAAAACAAGCTTGTGACAGTACAAGAGTAAACATTTACTAAATCCGTTGCATTTCTGCTTAGATATATTATAATAAAATATTACAAGGGGATGGAAGCCATCCCAATCTTTTCGGTTTAGTGCAAAATTATTAGACATCATATAGGTAAGTGCAGCAGTTTCTCTGTTGCCCAATAACATTGTGGCCTATAACTAGACGTATTCTAATATAATTCTTGTGCACATTCTGTCCGTACCGCTATTGTCTTCGCCCATTTTGTAAAGAAATATATGCTGGTTGTATAGTATCAGTTGTCGCTATGAGTGTTAGGGAATGGGCGTAACTAATTGATACCGACTCGATCAAAATGTTGTCTTGGAGGTATAAATCCAGCAGGTTTTTGATTTTTTTTTCTTGTTTGACACTCATGAAAGGTTCTAACAGAGGATTACACCTGCATGTACATTCCCATCCAATAACATCAGCAACTAATTTCGTGTGCAGTCCTATTAACACCTATATGACCGCAAAACAATGAGTAATCACTGCTCTTACTCAAGATCTCTGCTATCAACATATCGGCTTCCACCAGCCCCTTCTGCTTACCTTCAGGTCTACTGTTAATTTAGTTGAATACAAATTATTTTCAACATAAATGTTTGATCAATTTACTAGGTTCGAAGTCCGTCTTTGAAGGTTTTGAACTTCTTTCTTAAGTAATGCTAAATCAGGATCGATTGCTGGGCTTTAGATAGTTCATAACATGGTTAGGAAATGAGTTGCACTTTCAAGTATTATCTTTGTCTTTTTGTGTGGATTCCTACATAGGCTGTCAGCATGGGCAGGTTTTTATCACACTTGTGTACCTGTAATTGAATTTATTTGGATATTCTGTATTTTTAATTAACCAACGTGTAATTCTTCTAGTACTATGTGCTCTAATGTTTAGTTTGTCAAAACAGCATAAACTATTACGATGTGTAATACTTTCTAAACACAAGTATGGCCTTAACTGATAAATAGTTTACAGTAGTATCAGGCACTTTTCATGATTTGTTGAGTGTCGGTTTCTGCATGGGTCAATGTCATACTGGCATATACCACTGAGTGGTCTCAGGTGACGAAACTAGTTTGTTTTTAAGGGTATGAAATGCAGATTCATGTTCTTTTTCTCTTCAGTAGTCTAGACAAATGTTTTAGCATTCGGGAGAAGTTTCCAAATGTCCTAAAAAGTATCCAACTCATTCTGCATCTGTGTGTGTAAGGAATTTCCTTACGATTTTCACTTCATTAGGGCGAGGCCGAATTCCTTTACTATTTACTAGGTAAGCTTATAACTCTGCTTCTTCGAGTCCTAATTAATATTTTGTAGGGTTCAAGGTTGCGTCAAATTTTCAAAACCTCTTCAATTCCTTTTATATTCTATTCAAATGCTGTTCATTCAAAGGTGTTGCTGCAATTGAAATATCACCTTAGTGTACTATACAAGAGCTCCATTTTAATAATCTAATTATCTTTCTATATACTTAAAACATACATAATCGTCTTTAAGCTGAAGAACGAAGTTTCAGAGTAAAAAAGTACCCTCTTATCCTCTGGAGTTATGAATGAACTCTATTTTCCTTGTCCTTTTCTGAAATCCTTAGTTTATGATAGCCAGAATACATGTCGAAATGACTGAAAATGTTAGTGTCTGTTAGTTATGTTAAGAAATCTTCAATTATAAACCACAGATACTAATGAACTTTCAATATTTAATTCATCAAGCAATATTCTATGCACAGCGAACATTTCCATCTTTATTTCGTACTAAATAGACAGGTGATCACCAACTTTTGCGAGTACGCATCGTTTGATCTAAAGTCGTTTTCCTTTAGGTAAAATGACTTTTAGGTAAAACGATTTTAGGTAAAACTATTTAAGGCAAAACAGCATTACAACATTTTAAGACATGTGTTTGCATTTTAGGTGTAACGACAGTAGGCAAGATGAATGTTAGCTGGAATTATTTTTGGTAAATTCTTTTCTCGGTATGTAATTGAGGTGCTAATATTTTAGGCAAATCACTTTAGGCAAAACGACTTTAGGCTAAATTACTTCAGGCAAAATTACTTTTAGGACAAAACCACACTAGGCAAAATAAATTTAGGTAAATCTACTTTAGGCTAAACGAATGAATAAAATCACATTTAGGCAAAACGACGTGCTCCCACTCGTGCTACATTGCAACACAATACTATTCTGTGTGTCGTCCTCTACAATAAGTAACCGTTAGACTGCATCTAACGTGACAAATCCCTCGTGAGTGTAACAATTTTGGTGGTGCCCAGCTAAGCAAATCCTGTAGTTATGTACAAGTTTCATAATTTAGTTTTTTCATTCTGGGGTTAAATTTGAGAGAATTTCTTATTCGAAATTGTAAAATAAGTTTTTTTTTTAAATTTGTTTGACTGAAAAATAATATTTTACTTGCATAATTAGTAACATCAATATTAGTAACATCAAAATTTTCCACATTAGTCACCTACAGTTTTGTCTGTTTATTTGTAAACAAAATGACACTGGCGACAAAAATTTAACACTTACAGTACACATTTTGAAATGGTTCTAGCCAACATTTCTTCAGGAAGTTCGTTACCTTCAAGTGCAATGTCAATCACCCGGTGCATACAATGTGGTACATCCTCACATATTATCCTGCTGGGATATAGTTGTATTCCACTGTAGTTACCTTCCAATCTGGCTGTATTGATAGGGGTGATGTTTCCTCTACTTAAGGATTTCATTTTACCTTTACCTTATCCCTAAGCTTGGTGTTAATAAATTCCTAAATAGCTGCAGAAATTGTGGAATAGTCCCTATCCATACTATGGTTAGTTAAATATTCACATTGCAATTTCCCCTCTCATTAAAAATTAACTGAGAAGGATACTTAGCCAATAAGTCACACGCTAATATTGCTCCCTTAATTGTTGGTGTTTACAGCCTCTACAGGATAAGTACACCGAAAATGCTAAAGTTTAAAGCTTACATTTATTATATATGAAACGGTTTGGTTTTGTCCACTTACTCCTGAAAATACATTGAGTTCTGCCTCTCTCCAAAACTGATCTACACTAGCCTACTGTCAGTTAAAGATACTGCAACACCACTGACAATGAGACATAGCGTTTAGTTGCCAATAAGATATGTACTCAATCAAATTATATCTTAATCCATTAAGAGAGATACCTTGAGCTTTCGGGGCGAACAGTTACCTATAACATTTTCCTGTGTGGTATTTCCTGAATCACAGCATGATTGTGACAGTTTCTTCTCATGTGACAAGGTCTCTACCATAAACATAACAAATTTACTTCCCATCAGGAATTCATTGTTGCATTGTCACCTTGACTTTGGCTATTAGTGAATTTTCCTGCATGTTGACTGTTTGTACGGTTACTTCGTCTTTAGTTTTTATAGCTGTTTTGGGTGACGGCATTACAGCGTACTTGTTTCTGTGTGCAATGTTCACTATTAGTACCGCTAGTGAAGTTAGCATATTGCCTACTGTTAGCCTTATAGATGTGAACGTTAATGTCCTTATATATTTTGTCATTTCCTGTATTCTTCGTCATGCGTCAATGCTGTTAGCTTAAAGTTAGAGGAATGCTGATTCATGTTCCGTTTCTAAACCTAGTTTTCGAAAACCATACAGACATGCAAATTTCGCATTATCTTTTCGCAGCAGAATAGACTTCAGACTGCTGAAGGATCATTACACCTCTGCCGTTGGCCGACAATACAGTGACCTGCCAAGGTCTGTCCCTAAATCTAAATGACACATGTTAGAGCGGTCAACCACTTAATTGGTCATCACACACGAAAAATATAGCATATTAAAGCTCGTGGCCAACGTAGTCACAGATTGTGCTCTGATATGTACAGGGCAGTAGATTCTAGTTTATCACCAAATAATAACGCGAATTCTGTAGTTTTTCTCTAGACACGTCGAATAATTTTTATGTTGATAGCGTTGAGTTCTCCTTTCAGATAGCTCCTGTGTTAGTAAGCGAGACGATTAATTCGCTCACTGACCCAGTGCATATGCTCTGGTTATCCCTAGACAAATCTATCGATTTCTAAACCACTGAACTTTTGAATTTGGCTAAAGATTATGCTTATGAATACTTATTACTTAAATAAGTGAAAAGTAATTACTTGATTTTTCGAAAATCGTGCGATAAGGGGTGAAATACGTTTCAATGAATCGTTTCTCTATCTCGATGCCGACAGGCTATGACCATTTTAAAATGAAATTCTTAAAATAGCTTTAATTATATTAGAGGGTTTTCCAAAGGAGTGAAATGACGTGTTATGTATTTTATGTACATCCAAGTTATTTACCGAGCCCGTCGAGATTTAGAGCGGTTTTTACGCTTTAGTTTGATGAGTACATAAGAACAAATAAGTAGCCTACAGTTATTTTTTTAAATTCGAACTGTCAGGGCTGTGCAGAATTGAAATGTGTTTTTCTATTCATTAGTCGATTTAGCTTTAAGCAAACGGAATATCGATGCGATTTACTTTTTTTAGTACTACAATTGTAAGCAACGTACTGCCTGAAATGACCATCATAACCTGGAATTTTTTTCCCTTTATGAAGTGAAATATTCAAAGACATTATGTTGTCACCAAGTAAACTGCACACGTATGGCGAACCCGGTACTAAACAAGACAGCTGTCTTCTGTTCAAAAGGTAGTGTGATGAATGCCATTGTAGTGTTCCGTAAAATTTGCTGCGATCCATCTGTGGTCTTTTAAACTGGTATCGGGTTATTCCGTGCGTGCATACTACATTTGGTATAACATTTATTCGTTAGCTTGCGAAGTTAAGTAGCATGTTGATGTTGGTAGCTTCATGTCTGGTGTCAGGCTGTAGACGAGACATGTGATGAAACTACAATAGACCGTAAGAGAAACCACACCATCTGTTTCTTTATCACTGTAGTAACAAACGCAATGATCCGAATCCATCGCATTATTCAAATTTTTCGGAAGTCCATACGGCTTAAAGTGATGTCAATGTACTAACCAAACAATGACTGAATGAATGCTACAAACATGGTTCTTTACCGCGAACATGTGCCCAGGTAAAGCGGAAACTAGAAAACAGCAACATTTTCTTAGAAAATGTCTTACACGCTCATAGTATTTATATTCCCCTCGACTTTCGTTCCTTTGCACGAACAAGTCTTAAGTTTACTGTTGTAGTGAACATTGCCACGGCAGGTATCAACACTGAACTCTGATACATGCACGTTGCAGCACATGGGACTCTGCGTGTCAACCGGAAGTTAGTCATTTATACAAACATGATGAATTAACTGGGACCCGAAACTTAAGTGCAACGAAAACTGACTACAATTGTGGTTATATTGTACGAGAATTTACTCGCAGGAGTAAGTGCAGATTATATAAAGCTTCTGTGGCCTCTTTCCCTTTCCAGATGTTGTCTAGTTTGGCGGGATATTAAATAATACTCTACAAGTCATGTTTAGTTCAACTTCCACAGCTGTTATACATTTATTTTGCTTGGTTGTTCCTTGTTGCAGAGTAACTTATTACTACTGGACATTAACGAGCACGTACCAAAGAACGTCACTCGAAATTTCATACAATGCATTCTACGAACCTTGTCAGCATATTTAAATTGTTCCGGCTAGGGCGGGACCGCGTATTTTAATTACGAATTGAAACCAAGTTGTCGTGCTTTCCAAAATAAGCGATGAAATTCGCGATAAAACTATGCTAAAAAGAAGACAGTCCATGCGCCGGACTGCGGACTCTTACAACGCTTCAGTATGCAGGCATAGCTATCGTCACCATTGCGCATAGTACTTAAAAAAGTAAAAAGTAAAAATAACACTGCGCCAAAAGTAGAAAATTGTGACAAAATAACAACCATTAGCAAGAAGAGACTGTCCCGACTTCGTGTAAGTGTCTGCAATGGCCAGTGATGAAATTACGACAGTACCTGTGCTGTGTGAAGATTTTCTCGAGGAAAAAGTAAAGCCAGTTATCCTGAAATGATGTTTCAACAAATTTATGGTAAAATATTTTGTGACTGCTTTAAAAACAAGTGACACACACACACACACACACACACACACACACACATATATATATATATATATATATATATACGCGAAGTGTATTTAGCAACCCTGCTCTGAGTGCCTCTTTTAGGATGAAAGCAGCTCGTCTGTCCTACAAGAGTGTTCGTCAAGAGAAGCTTGAATAATTGGCGAAACGTACATGTGTATTCAACATTGTTCAATCACGGTTAGTCACTAGCATTTCTATGTCTTATATAGAGATGCAGGTGGACTTCTCAGATCATTTGTTGTTCAGACCTTGGACTGTTAACATCAATTGTGAAGAACGAGCTCTTGATCAATTATGGAAACAAACACCTGCTCTTACTGTAATAAGACCTTTTCAAACTGCATCAATGCTCGTCGTCACGAAGCTGGGTGTATTCAAAATGTAGAGCGTGCTATTTTTGAATGTGAAAAGTGTAAATCACACTTCAGTCGTCATGATTGTTTGAAAAGGCATCGTGTAACATACAAAGGTCTCCCTTCACTGTCTGTAAAGCGTTGTCTGCTGTAATCAAAGAAAAAAAGTGGTGGTTCACTTTTAAATGACGAAGGCAATTTCATTGCTTTGCCGAAGGCATCCTTGCAATTTTTGTGATCAGACGTTTGTTTATGCTCATGATGCAAGGAAACATGAGAGAAGTAAATGTAAAAGGAGCACTGTGGCTGTGTCATATAGGTGTTACGATATATAAACGAAAATTTTTACGAGCTGACAGTTCGAAGAGACATTACAAACTATGTGGAAGAAATATGACTCCGACTAAGGTAGATAAATACGAAAACTCATTTGAATTAACAACAAATTCTGAACCAAGTAACAAATCAGATTGCACTCCTACTGTTTCAACCTTGAGTTACACATCGCAATCCATATCCGTACTCTGCGACATGATACCTAATATTAATGGTTTTTTCAAGAAGTATTCTGCCTTCAGAGGCCTTATAAAATATTATGTGGCACAGAATTTGAGTACTACGTGTAATAGTGTTTGTTCATTTCTGACGAATATGAAGCAAAATGTAATAAACCAAATAAGTGAAAAAGTGTAAAAGTATGGTGCTGTTAAATATATTATGTGGCTTGACTGTAGCTACACGAAACCAGAGCCTCATGACGATCAATACCACACAAAAGCTTTCAAGACCTCGAACGCAACTGTCTACAGTGTTTGTGACGTAGAACGCAATGTCAATGACGGCACACAAAAGTTGTATATAGCAGAAGATGAAATGATAGCGAAGGGTACAGGCTGGACATTGGCTTCAGTCAGTCATCTTGAGCTAAGAACAAATGGGCTCAGCCAACTATGAAGACAGATGACGAGTTTGCTCTGAACATAATTTTTACTTTCTTCAGGCGTGCAGCTAGATCTTAACGCATCATCTACCACAATATGACCAACAAGATGAAGATATATTGCAGTTGTTCAATGTGGAGAGATAATTTTTGTACGTGTATGTATGAAGAAGAGCTGGGATTGTACAACAGGCTGGTTGTATTTTTTGTAAACCAAAACTGTAATTGGTGAAAAGTGTACTTACAAAGTGTACATAGTTATAACTGAAGAATATAGAAAAGCTTTTTTTTTTTTATGTGTGTGTCCAGACGACACAACTGCTTGACTGTAAATAATTTTTATAAAAATTGAAACTGCGATTTGCGAAAAAGTAGAAATTTTTTTTACAATTTGGCCATGACTTTCAGTTTATTTATATGGAGAGAGAATATGTGTGTATTTCCGCGGAGCAGCTGATTTTGTACGACTGTTGTATTGTATTTTTAAGAAACGCCACTGCGGCCTGTAAAAAAAAATCTGTTGGAAATTGTTTATGTTTTAAACTCAATGATGAACGAATAGGGTTTCTATTATAAACTTATTTTTTCGTAAAATAAAACTATTGTTTTTTGAACAGAAGTAGAGTTTTACTTATGCTTTTTCCTTGCGTCACGAGTATATTTGACAACTATTGGCGAAAAAAATACTATAAAAATAAAAGTAATATGTTAAAAAATGTGTAAAGTGTAAAATTAAATATAGCGAAAGAAAAATACTATAAATTCGTAATCATATTAAAATGCAAACGTTTTTTAAGAAAATAAGAAATATGCAGAAATGCATATGTCTGACCCATAAATTATATTTATAAAAGAAAATAACATTGACAAGCTAAGAAGCAAAGAGCGGTCTAAAAGGTTGTAGTGTTCAATATTTACGTTATATCTTGGAGAAGGAAGCAGGTACATGTGGCAAGTGTTTTGTATTATCTAGTAATGTTAGTTTTTATTGGTACCATAAATACTTTGATGCCGACCTGTACTCGTGTATCAGCAACACACAATTCTATACTTGTTCTTGTGTTTTGGTTATTTCTTGGAGTTGGAAGCATTCACGTGTAACAATAACTCGTGATGTACGTAATTATATGGGATACAGATCTTATGCGAGCCATTATTTAAACGCGATTGACATGGTTCAATCTTTATGTTTATGTCCTGATGGAATAAGAACTCAGAAGAGGTCTTAAATATTATTTTACTCCGAACCTGTCAAATACGACGAAAATGCAGGTTCATTTCTGACAAATAATAATCAAAACAAAATACAACAAATAAACCACTTGATGATATGAAAACAAATGTATCCCTTAAATATCAAATCTTATTGAACTTTAATCGTACAGAACCATAACTGTATGATTATTTATGCATATCGTAACAGGACCTTAAAAACATTGAATGACCCTATATTATATAACACATATAATGTTGTAGAAAGTGTTGTATTAATAACATTTCCCAAGAATTAACTATTGCAAATAGTTCAGGTTGGATTCTTACTTCAGCATACCATTTAGATGTGAGAAATTCAATATTTGGTTTACTGGGTAAATATAAATATGATAAAATTTTCGGTTAGTATAAATAATACAAATAATCAGGTACGTTATCTAAGTTGCTGCTAAAACTTTTACGTTATAGATTATAAATTAAAAGGGGGAAAAAAGAATATTGTGACTTGAATTTAAAATATAAAATAATCGGTATTATATGACACATGTAAAAAGGACATATAATATAGTAAATTTGTGTGTGATGTAAATATATCTTGCTTAAAACTTAGGCTTATCATAAGTATTTGTGTTGTACGTACATTCAACTTGGAATTGACATTTATCTGTATGTTAACCTAATCGATTACGCAACTTAAAAAAATGGTAGAAATAGTTTGGTAAATTATTCAGTGAACCTAAATTAAATTTGTGTGAAGATTGTCGTACCTGTAAACAGATGTTTAACGTATAGAACAATACGGTTGATGTAGCAAAATAAAACTTTCTATTAAAATTTTTTCTTATGTGTTAGTACATTTATAAAAAAATCGACATATATCTGATATGAAAAAAAAGAATTATTTAATGTGTGTCTGTTATATGATTCATAAACGTATTGTTGATGGTTCTATAAATCAAAGAGAATATATTCTTACAAGATTTTGTTTTGACTTCAGTAAAATTTCTGTGTTTGTATAAGAAAACATGTACAATATTTTTACTTTATAAAATGGTAATATAAAGTAGGTGACTGGCTGCCTTCCTTAATTACTTACACACAGTGTGTAGAACTTCCTTCGTATATCTGCCATTTTAAGGTGATCGCATAGACTCAGGTGCATAGCACTTGGCAAGCCAGCATGCTTCACTTCGTTGACCGCTTCACCTGAACGTAACTATGCAGCTAAGGTAAATGCTTGCGTCTATCATAATTTCGTTTGAATCATTTCGAAGGGGCTGTATTTGACAATGACTTCAAAATATTATCCATTGTATGCGTGTTGTTAAAACTAAGATTCTGACGTCATTTTGAATGTTTATGTTCTTGATGTAGGTAATACATTAAAACCAAGTTTAATAGTGTAATCGATAATTCAATACTTCGAATAAATACTGCGACGTAATTCGTACATTATGTAGACGACCGACTTAAGGCTCCTCGTACCTGCCGGATTACCTACATAGCTTGCACAGTTTGGCACATCGGTTGAAGTTCGACACCTGTATACAGTTTAGAAATGTCATGAAAATTCAGATTTTGGATCGCTTGTAGATAAATTTAAATTGATGGTGAACTTTAAAGGAAATATAACAATATATATTGAAACAACCGAAGTGTAGTAATGTTTTCTAATGAAATCGCTTCAAGAAACGCATGAGCTAAAATTAAATATTACATTAGCTTTTGTTCCGTTTTCTGTGGTACCTAAGCAGAAGCAATTAAATATAGTTTTACAGGCGTTGACGTGTTTGTTCTATGTTACAGAACAATAAAAAGTATTTTCTGGTACATAATCAAAACTATTTTCTGATAAAAATTGGCGTTTAAATTTTTTAACATATATATTATGCCGGTACTCTTG
The DNA here is from genome assembly GCA_003012365.1 of Medauroidea extradentata. Taxonomy (NCBI): domain Eukaryota; kingdom Metazoa; phylum Arthropoda; class Insecta; order Phasmatodea; family Phasmatidae; genus Medauroidea; species Medauroidea extradentata. The sequence goes on from PNEQ01073772.1 coordinate 14,681, forward strand.
TACCATACACATTAGAAATACGTTTGGGCCTACATTCATACGTCTTATTTCATGACCTTTTTCTTATAAACAGTATTTTTCCTTCCCTATATAACACCGTTCTGACTTGTTCGTGAATTACCGCAAACTGCGGGGTCAGTTCATTTACTACATACTGAGATTCATATAGTGCTATCGCGAGCGGACGTGTTGTCATCGAAGTGATAAAAAATAACCGCATTCCTCAAGCTCTCTGTTTGGAGCCGACCACATTCCAATCAGTCTAGGGCTCAAGCAGACCTTTGCGGACTGACTAGTCATATTACAAACTTGTTCGGTTGTAGTTCACCTCAAGCCAGTTTCGCTTCTGTGTTCTCGACTATACTGAACAGTAGAGGAAGTGTACCAAATATGGAATATGTACCTAATATGGGATACGTAGGTTTCTAGAAACTGCCACGCGGCAGCACTGTAACAGGTAGGCGAGTAGAAGCACGTTCAAGGCCACCGCTTTTGGACGTGACAGCAGGTCAGTAGAGATGCGTTGTTTGTCTAAGGTGGTCGATATTTTGTTTATTATCCTCTACAAGTTTGTGCAAGGTAAGCACTAATTGTAGATAAAATATATACAATCCCTATTACACTTGGTATTCAGATACTGAGTGGTTAGTAGAAGGTTCAAGCTTTAAAAGTTTGTTATATTGAACAATTTCCATGAATATAGAGTTGCCATTTTCACGACTCGTGTGACAAAGTTGTTATGTCCCTATTATGGAATACTTTTATGTTCCTAATATGGAATAGTATTCCATATTTGGTACAGCATATGTAAGTGTTCGGGCACATATACATTTTTTGTTTACAGAATAATGTATTTGCCGGAAAAAGGACAGTACTACGCCACAACGAAAGAAGTGGAATGCAGATGACATGGTGAAAGCAATAACATGAGTGAGAAGCGGTTCAGTGGGTTATAAGAAGGCAGCAACTGCATTTAATGTTCCTCGAACCACTTTGTTTCTTATTCGATCGAATAAAGACAAAACACCTGCACATGCAAGTAAATCTAACCTAGGCAGACGTCCAGTGTTCTCACCAGAGCTGGAAAAAAGGTTAGTAGATTATATAATAATCATGAAAAAAATGATATGACTTAACAAGGCGTTATATCAAAAGGCTAGCATTTCAATTGGCAGCTGTGAACGACATACCTAATCCATTTTCCAAACAAAATGAGACTACTGGTCGTAAGTGGCTCGACTTATTAATCAAGCGTCACAAAGATGTCATCACAATCAGAAAGCCCACAGGAACATTATTAAACAGAGCTGAGGGATTTAATAAAGATAATGTTGCAACATTTTTTGATTTACTTGAAGCTGAGATTTGGCAAAGCTTATTTGAAAGTTCAAACTGGCTCCATTGCTGTTAATGGATTTAAAACAACAGGACTTTATCCTGTGAATCGCAGTGTATTTGAAGACAAAGATTTTCTTCCGGCTCAGCAAGACGACATGGAAAACCCCACTGATGTTCCTACTAGACCGGCGCCGACAGGACGCATTGAAGGATCTGAAACCAATGTCATTGGACAGAAAACGTTAGTCCTATCCCCTAGAAGGAAAGGCCCACAAAAAGGACGAGCTCAAGGGAAAGCTGCAGTTTTGACATCGTCGCCATATAAAGCCAATTTGGAGGGATCACTGCAACAAGCTTCTCAGGAAACGACACCTAGGGCTAGGTCTACCAATCACCAAGATGGCACTAAACGTTCTTCTAATAATATTAGGAAGGTTTCTACAACAACAGACACTAACCTTAAACTACAAAACACACAGCCTTCATGCAGAGGATTGGTCACACGTAAGACGCAAGCACGGAAGATCAGAAGATATGAAAGATCTTCGGATGAAGAGACATCCAGCTCAAGTGATGTTTCTACAGACCCTAATTTGCAAGCGGTTGGGCTAATGAGACCTAATGACCAAAATGCTACGTGTTTTTATTGTGATGGGAAAGTTTTCAGAAGATCGAAGAGGCGAAATGTGGATACAGTGTTTGGAGTGTCAAAAATGGTGTCACAATGAATGCTCAGGTGCAGAAAATTATATGTTTGTGAGTGAATATTGCAAACAGACTTATCTACTGGATTGTATTTGCAAATCTACGTTACCAAACCTGATTAAAATATAAAAATACATTTAATTATAGTCCTTTGCAACATCATTATGATAGTTTGTGAATGTTTTCAAAACTATTCCATATTAGGTACCACTTTTTGTAATGCATAGAAGTACACATTTTATAAAAAAATAATCACAATTTGTAATTTGATAGTATTTTCAGGTTCTTATAATTATAATGTAACTTAAAAAATTTGTGTTTTATTTGTAAAAAAATTCCCTGTAAGGAATATATAAAAACAGTGATTATTACGAACAAAAAACAAAACGGTATTCTATATTTGGCACACTTCCTCTATACTCTAAAATACAAGATAAGTATAATTTATTCATGATCCTACACAGCGCAAATTTTTGAACAAAACCGCACAACATAGCGTTTTCATTGCTCTTTCATGATACATGTTATCAGTCACGTGTTTTGTTATTATACCTAAAACTATTGTTCACGGGTATGAAGTGTTACATTGCTGTCATTAATTTTTTAGTTGAAACTGACCACGTAATTATTTTACAAGACTGCGAAAGTGGTTCTTAATGCAAGGACCAGTACAACATATATTTTTAAACATTCTACAAGCAAGTAATTTTTTTTTACTTGAGAAAAATATATTGCGATACTTTTTTTTTTCTTTTGCGCTAGTAAACATGACTGCGTAGTTTTAACTCACCTTAATGTTTTTTCGTATGTTAATTTAATGTATACAGTAAAAAACAAACGCGTTAAAATATTCCAATATAGTCCGCCAAACGGTTGGAGTGTTACGGGAAAATTTGTAGCATATGTGATGAAAATATCACTTATATGCGAACCGGTATTGCTGGAGTGTATACATAATATTACTTAACTGTGTTAACTGAATTTAAAAGTAACGTTTCAATATTTGAATTATTAGATTGGACGACTATGCCACACAGCTAATTAAAGTAATTATATTTTTATTAAATTCTGAGTAGTACTGTGTTAAGAGATAATCACTGTCATGTCTGAATCCATGCCTATCTCTGCATGGCTCGGTCTCTGGGTCTATAAAAAAAACTTAGGAAATATAACGCGAAGAAATTTTGAGTGAGGGAGGGTAAGTTTCCTTTCTATGTGTGCTTAAGATAAAGGTGTGAGCAGATCACAATTTTAACTGAGCAATGGTTCCACAGTTATTCAGGTTAAGATGTCTACGTGGATTGACGCAATTCTGCGCACTGCTATGGAAAGAAACTGTGATAACTTCCTACCCCGTACCCGCGAGCTTTTCCATGAATTTTTTCCCATCGTGTATAATTTTAAGGTAAAGATACTAACAAGCGTAATAATTCCTATCCCTCTAACAGCATGTGCAATGTCTTATGGTTATAAATTGACTATTTAAAAAAACTGTCCATTATACATTTAAATTTTTCCATGGCGGTAATAGTAATTAAAGCTATGAATTTCAAAGCATTATGTTAATTGTTATATTATTGTAAAATATATTTGTTCACTTTATCACATTAAAAGCTGGAATAATCGTAGTTAATGAATCAAACAAGAATGAATAAAAATTTTGCGGTTTGTATCTAAAACTGAACACTATTATTAATTGGGGCAGTAATATAATACAAAAAGTAATTAAAATAATTAAATATATTTCTATAAAATTTATATATATCCGTAGAATATATATCATCTATTAATACAGTTATCAAGTTAAATGTCCTGATACCCGATTGGGTAACGGTGCGTGTCAGCCAGATTCTATGCTACAAATCTGAACTCTCTTATTGGCATTTTTAATGTACCCAGAAATTACAAGGACAACTTCCCCGTACATTTAGCATACAGCATCGCCCTTACCCACAGCCGCAAGCATGTGGAACTAGCGCACTCTTAATAAATATGGCCGCTGACTGCAGCGCTGCCTAACAGTGAATGATTTAAACATTACTCCAATAGCGCCATCTAACCGACGATGCAAACAAACAAATTTTTTTGCAGCCTAATAGACGACGAGACGGAAATAAAATTTCCCATTTAAAAATAGACAGATGTAAACTAGACGGACGACAGGATCCGACAAGATTATTGGACTTGACACAAAAAACACTAAAGGAAAGGCATTAATATTCTACAAAATTAAGATGCATGCCTCCCTTACATTCCCTCAAACACCATGAACACTTGAAATTAATTCCTAACTGAACTTAATATAATCCACTGTTTGGTTTATGAATCCACACATTTCTACCACATTGAGCCACAATATGGATTTTACTGTCGCTGTATTTTTGAGCTAGGTTTTTTGGTTTGTCGGGAGAATGTAAAAGAAAATTCGGGAAATTTTTGAGAAATTTTGACGTTTTTAATCCTTTTTTGGAGCAAAAATGGGAAATGTTGAGGGTAAAAGAGAAATTTTGAGGGAAGAAAGGCTATCAAATTTACCTTTTTTCCCTCAAAATTTCCCTTTTACCCTCAACATTTCCCATTTTTGCTCCAAAAAAGGATCAAAAACGTTGGCGGCCGGGGAATCTAGCGTCTACCACCTCCACCCCTGCTCCAGGATCGGCTAAACCACACTACTATCATGTAATTACAAGACGTTCATGGGAGCCCGGATAATAATTTTAGGACTATTATTGATGACAAAAATCGTCGTTACAATAAAGACACTCAGCTCAACTCTTTTCCGCGTCACAGGAGAAGTCATATCAGCTGGACGGCTGCGTGTCGCGGGTATTCTCAAACAAGTCGTTATTACGTCGGTCGAGATAGAACATGGTCCTCGCTAAGAGTAAATTAGTTCACGCACCCTCAAACCAGTCATCTTTGAAGGTTCACACGTCTGGACTCGTGTCGACAAAATTCACGCGCCATCAAAAGTCGTCTTGCTCCGATAGTGAGGCGCCATTGGATATTATTAATATATTTATGTTTCATCAGTAGTTAAAGAAAGTATAATTTTTTTTTTCAACGTCTGCAACAAGATTCAATTCAATTTTTCAGTAGAAATTCGTTTATGAGGTCAGAATAACCAGCTGTGTAGGATACATTAGCCTATGCACAACGCTTGCATTTCATAGGAACGAGAGTTTCATAATCAAGATTTGCACTTATTATTTAGAGTAATACATTCGAGTTCTTTTTCTGACGTTTAAAGTTGTAATTTAGGATATTATTATGAATACAAGCTCAGAATTAAATGTTTTATTAACAAGACAAACGCGTTAATACACTTATTCCAGAATGATGTTAGCCTCACTTATTACAAATTAATTACAAAATTTTGTGAATGACGTAACTTCCATTTCGCTTTATCAATGCCGCACTATGCCCTACGTCATATCCGATTCGAAGCGAACATGTGCATGTGTAAGACAATTTTTGATTTTATATTAATGTAAATAAGTGAAGAGATTTTGTTCAGAGCTAAAAATTTAGGCATTTAACTCTGGTAAGGGTGACCTGAGGTGAGTGTGGAGCACTGCCAGAATGGTCCAGAGAACCTGGCGTACCCCGAGAAATCCCACCACAAATGTCATTAGGCTATATTAATATTTGATTTTGTAAGACCGACAGGTGATTAAACTCGCAACATATACTTTTTAAATTTTCTTTAAATCATAAATATTTAGTTTGTCTGATGGACAATGTCAAAGACAAATTAATATTTGGTAATGAAATTATAGGCTGAAGAAGATGTCCAATTACAGGTTGAAGAGAAAAGCATCGATGTCACGTATTCGTTATTTGTACTGAACCATAGTCAAAGAATACGATGACACTTATGTGTCATGCACTTAACGGTCTTGACATCTGTGTTAACTAACGTATTATGATTTTTTTGTACCAATAATTAATGCTTGTTTATACTTTTTCAACACATGTGTAGTATTTTCAGTTTTATTTAATACACACAACAATGTAGATACAGTTTGGTAATACATTTGCAATTTTTTAAAATTACATAAGATCCCGTATTAATAATGACTTCAAGAGTCTCTTAAACAGCGCGAAGGATTAAAACGTACATAAGTTTTCTGTATATACTCTATGTAATTCACTTTAGATGCCCGTGGTGGCTGAGAGGATCAACCTCTCGCCTCTCACCAAGACGATTCTGGCTCGACTCCCGACGGGGCAGGTCGGTGATAGTTCGCATGTGGAAAACATGACAGGTGTTTCCGTAGTCCGGCTTCTTCCGACTTTCTCATTCTGTCACATCTAGAATTCACGTCATTATTCAGGGCGTCCAGTCAGAAGTCTTGCACTCGGGGTCTGGTGTCCTGCTCTCGGGTATCCTTCCCGGACGATATTTATTTATTAGCCTAGTTGTAAGAGATATTGTGAAGTATTGTGATGTGCTTAAATTATATCTGTGGAGTGTAGCTTACTGGAGACATATGCCTGTAGTGTGCTAGGGCAGCAGGGTAACCATGAGAGTGCAGCACCAAATTCCGCACTACCTTGGCTGGTTTGGCTCCTTTAGCAGATTTAGATCCTTCATCTACTTCGGCAAATTAGCCAACGCTGATAGAAATAATCTCGCATTTCCCTGGTTTAGTGCCTAATTTGTGCTTTTAGCATTAATTTAAAAAAAATTCCCAATAATCTATCTTTTAAAACTCAAATATATTATATCCGAAATCCGATATCCACTTGTTTTGCATTGCGTATTTTTCCCCCGGACACATATAAGAAAAGTTACAAAGCTGAAGAAATGAATGTAGAAATGTTCACGTATTCCCATGTTCCTCTAATCTATGACTGTTTTCTTGTATTTAATATTTGACTCATAGCTGACGGAGTAACGTAATACAACACAAACAAACTTAGCATACCATACCTAACCTAATTCTACTGAAGATAAACTTGTATGACAAACGGTTTTAGGACAGACGACGGATCAGAAAATAGTTTTATGGTAAACATCGGTAGAGCGAACGCCAATGTTGTTTCTTAACAGATTAAGTAGACGTTAAGGGCAAACGCCTTCAGTGCAAACAACTTTAAGACAAACGCCTCTAAGTTTAGGGCTTTTGTAACAAAGTTATTTTAGGGCAAACACTTTTAGGGCAAACGACTTTAGTGCAAACGATTTTAGAGCAAAAACTACACAGCAAACGACTTTTGGCTAACGCCTTAAATTCAAACCACTTGTTAAGGGTATTATACAGACAAAAATATTTGCGCTATCGTCATGTATTGCAGCGGGGAATACTCTTAGCTAACATCATAAAGAGTGGTATCTTTCGCCCATTTCTGGGTAACTTTGTCCTATTAAATATAATAGTAAAAGGTCATTTGCTGAGTAAATTCTAATTGGAGTAAATTCCTTAAAATTTTTAATCCATCCAGATCCAATTTTACATGTGCTTCACAAAAAAAATGGCGGTTAGAGATTTTGGTCAGCGCTATACGTCTAGGTCTTTAGTGCTGGTGAGGGGTGACATTAGTTGAGTGTGTAGTAGCGTCTGTATGAAGGAGCGAGGGAAACGGAAGAACGGGAGTTCCCCGAGAAAATTCTCCGACCAGCGGCATCATCGGGTACGATTCCCACGTGCGAAAATCCGTGGACCCATTCCGCCGGGAATCGAAGCCGGCTACCTTTGTGAAAGGTGACTGGTGTGGCCTTTGGCCACCTCGGCCACAATTTGAATGGTACAGAGTAACTGCCCAGGATCATGATTATCTCCCGTTTACAGTAATTAAAATTTCCACAGTAGAGTGACGAAATGTGTGTAAATCAGTTAAATAAGTACATGATACATGATTGTGTTAAAAAATGAACAGCAGTTCAGTAAAGTCTAGGTTGTTCCCAAACAATAACACGACCTCTGCACATTTCTATCCATAATACATCCAAAATACACTGGAATAATTCATTTTCCCGGATTTGTCCCGGAATTAATAACTAACTGAAAACAGAGTATCCAGTGAGAAATAAAGGCTCAAATAAGAGAGCACAGGATTTCCGATAACATGTTCATATATTTTCCAAACCAACAAAAATGTTCAAAACCTTTCTTGGAAATTTTTCCGGAAAATCATTTTAAAAAAGGTTTTAAATTGCAAATTAAGTGCATGATTGAAAAAGCCAAGAAAGCAAATTAAATACATTGAAAATTTAAAAAACTGTAAATTCAACAAATTTCATTTACTATTTTAATGTTTTTTCTTGCCCTGAAACATTACATATAAATAAAAAATAAATAAATCAACAAGACAATGTGATGGGATTAAATTTAAAATAAGTAACTTTTCCGTGATAAATCAGGAACTGAACACAGTAAAGAATATTTTCGCAACTGGACGATGTAAAAATAAATAAATAAACAATTTTGTTTATATATATTGTTGCATTCTGTAACTCTGAGAGCAGGCTGGCTGGGGCCTGTGTCGAAACAATTTGAGGGCTGGCCCATGAGTCATAAGCCGGGCTGTCTAATAGTGAGAATTCCGACGAGATACATCATAGGGATCGGCGTACGAGACTCAAGTCACGTCCGAAGTATGATGAAATGTCTATTTTTAGACCCATGTAATGCGGTGAATCCTCAGAATTCTGCCAATTATATAAGGATCGAATCAACAGATTTGGAGAGAGTTCACGATTGGTCGTGCTAGAGGAAGGTGCTATGCTTGTGGAGAGAGACTGGTGAAAATATCTTGGTGACGTCAGAGTCTACTGTAAGGCAACATGCAGCTACCTTCGGATCAGTGTTGGGCGAAACAAGAGAACTGCTGCGGCGGGCTGACGGGCGAAGAGGAGGTGCGCGACGGGAGTCGAACCGAAGACCTCGAGAGTGAAGACAGCGGTGCACTCAGGGTGCTGCGCAGCGCACGGCGATTCATCACCACTGCGGACTATTAAGGTTGTATACTGTCATTATTTGAGAGAGACTGTTGATTGGATATATGACTGAATTTTATTGTGATTTGTATCTGTTTAATTTATGGTAGACATTTCTGTTGTGCTTTAACTGTCAAAGTTAGTTAAACGTTTCTGTGGAACAGTAGCAACTGTGAACATAATTAAGGGTATTATTAATATTTTTATTTGATTGCTGTTTTGTGTATTTTGTAAGCTTTTTGAGCTTGTAAATCAGTAAATCAATAACTGAATTAAACTCTTTTATTCCTAATTATTAGACCTATATGACAAAGTGCTAAACTTGTAACTATATATATATATATATAAGAAATTTTGCCCCGTACAACAAAAATGACAAATTCGCATATGCATATTTATTATTGTCATTACTATTATCATCATCTTTCGAAATTCACTATAAGCCAATATTTCCCCCTTCAATAAGTTCAAAATTTATTTCGTAAATAAAGCAAGCTCATTTTGTAAAAAAAAAATTATGTGCAAAAATTTATTTTCTAACGTTTACAACTTTGTTAAACTTGACGAAATTTTTATTGTCAACAGTTTTACTTGGATGGCTATAGGGACTCAGATATTAAATAACACACAATATTATGAAAGGCATCACCTGTTGTTGAGTTTCCTATAGATAGGCTTTATCACTTCGTAATGTTGCATTATTCCTTCTAAACTAGTAATATATGGAAATTTTTTTATGTTGTTAAAAATTCTGCGCAAATCAGACTGCCAAGTGCATCAGTTTATTCAACTATACACAAAGTTACTTGCCCTCTTGGTCTACATATTACTTTGGCACTCAATTAAACATAATTTTGCTTTACAGTTCTACACAATCATATTTTCGTAAAATAAACAGCACTGAAGGAAAACATAATTAAAGACAAGAAACATAAACTTGGATATGAAGTGTGAAGCAACTTTCCGTTCAGCTATAGGTTTTTGGGGTGTTATAACACACCTAATAGTATAAATAGGCCGATCTGCCGTCATTGGTGTAGTATTGAAGGCTGAGTGAACGCTTTATTAACATGTTGGAATTGACTTTACTTTAACCTTGATCTTTACAATCTGACACTAGAGTATAAAATTTCCTTAAAAAAACTGAGAAAAACTCCTAAAAGTTCCTTAAAATGTAGGGAATATCGGTAAAGTACCAAATAAATAAATGCACTTAACTTGTGTCCAAGGAAATTTGCAGAAATTTCTTAAAATCTTCACAGTTTAACACACTTTATGGCGAAAAATAAATCCTTCTGACTTTCATCTCGAAGTGGCTAGATGATTTCACTCTTGATGACTTAAACTGCGGCTAGAATTGAGCATCATTATTATATGTACATAACGTTTATTTTCATTATTTATGTAATATTGTCTTAAGATTTATTATTTTTTGTTATCAATTATATACATTTCCTCCAAATGTATATAAATTGCCATTTTTTAAGTTTCAATATAATTTTACCTTCCACATTTTTATCCAGGCATAAAACATATGTATTGACTGATTACCGATTTTTCGATCCTTTTTAAGCTATACAAAAGTTCAAAATATACTACATAATTTTTTATGTAAATAACCTCCAACACAGTTCCCCTTTTAATCCTGATAATAATAAATCAACATATATTTATATATTTACATACATTTGATGTCAAGAGCAAAGAAGTTAGTGTTGTTGGCATGTGAATCGATAACGGAGAGTGAAATACAAACACCAGGTAACAATTTAAGCTTTCATAGCAACACAAGTTATTGTTTATATTAACACTCAATTGCTGTTGCACATACTTTTGTGTTAATTATTTTGAAAATAAAATGAACAATATTATTTAATTTTTATAAAACAAGGTATGTGGCTGTAGAAATATAATTCAAGTATGATAATCACATTTGACTTTATTTACTTGGCTTTATTTGAGGCGAACAATTTAATTTTATGTATAACTTTCTTTGTAGTGTAAGGTAAAGCACCGATTATGAGACCCCCTCCTAATATGAGACCCCAAGGTAACTGACCTGGTAGCTGCTGAACTCTAGTGACGAATACGCCAACTCGATGGCGGACACCTTTCCTGGCGTGCGTGTCTCCGCCATTAGTCAGAGACTGTTCAGTGCGGCGTGAGAGCACTTCACGAGTGTTTTGCGACGCCAACTGTATTGACGTACTACAAAGTGAAGCTAAGGATAATTAATTATTAATACAAATGGTCCGATTGTCATGTATGTGGGCTATTGAAGCTGTATTTAAGTTATTCTATTGCGGTTCTTATGTATTTGTTGCACTGTGATTTGTGACGTCGATGTTTCGCTCCAATTATGAGACCCATATGGTTGCCCAATATGAGACAGGGTCTCATATTTGGAAACGGGGTCTCATATTGGGAGCCTATTTTAGTGTACACATTTTGAAACATGAATGGATAAATAATGCAGTAATTAATTATACTTGTATAAATATTAGTAACATAATGCAATACCGTTTCCTCTATTTAATTATTGTACGATCATATATCACAATTGGTAAATACTTACTGTACATGTGTATCGTAATATCTCAATCGTTCTGGATCTGTAAATATTATTTAATCTGAACTTTAACTTTTACGACAATGTTGTGTGTGCAGATGGATCGGGATCGAAACCTGAAAAGGAAGAATTGGGACAAGGACCAAATGATCCTAGCAGTCAAAGCTGTACAAGCAGGTACGATGGGTTATAAAACTGCGGCGAAGCATTAT
>PNEQ01073784.1:0-10058 GCA_003012365.1 Medauroidea extradentata
CAGAAAAAAGTGCAGGTTGTGAAGAGAGCAGTTTAATATCATACTCAGAACATTTTCCCTGACTTTCTGCTCTCTTAGGGTAATTTTCCCTGACTCACAGGGTTTCAAAACATGTTTCCCTGACTTTCCCTGACCAAATTAATTTTCCCTGACTTTCACTGACTTTCCCTGACTTTCCAGGTCTGTGGGAACCCTGTAATGAAACAATAAAAAAAAATATTTTCGAAATCACTGCAAAACTCCGTAACAAGGCCTTCACTACAATATCTCAAAAGAGATAATCATCAAGACTACTTACTGCATACATTCCTGAACTTTTCCTTTATTTTGGTACTCCTGTATTGTCTGGATGAGATGGCAATTTTCATCCAGCATCTGAAAAATGTACAATACTATTACACAAACTGCATTTTCAACGAATGACATAATTTTGCCCAAGAAACATTAGCATGAAGCCTTCCTAAACCGAAATAATTGAGACAACGGTTTAACCCTTACAGTGCCAAGAGCCGAAATATTGGCTTTCATTGCCTGAGCGAAAAATGTCAGAGGACGATACATTGGCTCTGTATTATTTAGAATATAATTTAGGCCTACAAGTTTTTTTTTAAATAAATTTTTCTAGAAAAAAATCTGTTTACAATTGCAATAGATTTAAGGGTACCTTTATTTGCAAGTAGAAATAGTTTCCAACTTGATTAGTTTGATTCGAATTGACTTATTTAAATTTTAATAAATAATTGCAAATTTCTGGAAAAATATGATGGCATATACACATGTATTTAATTTTGGCGTGGGGCAAAACAGAGCGAGGGTACATAACCGGGTAACAAAAAATTTTTAGAGGAATTTGTTTTTAAAGCGGTCATCAACGGCTTTTACCATCATTTTGCACAATTTAGCATTTTCAAAATTGTTTGTACCAGAAATTTTTTTAGAAAATTAAATTGAAAACCACTGTAACTATATGTCCCACATATTTTACAACACTTTGCCAGTTATGCTTACCAAAAGTTGCCCACTTGGCACTCGTGATCCATCTCCGGCTTCATCCTCAAGCAAGCCGGGGTTCTCACCCATTTAAAGTTTGAGAATAGGTTGAGGTCATTTCGGCCCCAAGGCCTCTAATCATTCGCTAACTACCAAAGCAATAGGCCTATATACATATTTTCATGTGGACCAATAAAGAATTTCTACATAATTTGGTGGTTATTTACAAACTACAATGTTCAATAATTTCAGCAACATTTTTGTTCGTGTATTAGGTTGGCTATGCGCTTCTACCTCTACTGTTTACACAAAAATTATATTTTTTTTAGTCTAAACAAGAGCAGATATCAAAAATCTGTTTCGCAGTTTTGTTTAAAATAGTTTTCACCTTGTTGGCCAATTTATTCAAGAGACAGTAAATAGGGAATTTATGTAATTAACAAAATGTTTGTTAATTTACTTAGTAGTCAAAACAGTATAACTACTTAACTTGACAAAAATAGCTGTCATTGTAAAAATAATTTTAAACTAAACTGCCAAAAAGAATTGTAATAACTGCACTTGTTTAAATATAAATTATTAATTATCGCAAAAACAGCATAAACAGAGAAGCATGTTTTAAATTTCCACAAAATTTGCTAGGTCGTTTACATCCACAGTGGACCCTCAGAACTTTATAAAACAAATTTTCCTCACAGGACCACACCAGACATACAGGACTGCTCTTAAGATTTTTTTTTGTACGTGGCTTCATTTGTTGGACTGAATGACAGCGAAACCGACTCATAGTAATGTTCAATGTCTCTTCTCCTCCTAATTGTATCTACAATAAAACTGCAGTTCTAAAAGTTACACAATTGCAACTGGAGCTGTGAGGAACTTAGCGGTATTTGGTTACGGCAGCCACACCGAATATTGCGTAATATTTCTGGTGTTTGGTTATTTGCTTCAGGCCTCCTGCTGTGTGATGACATTTCCCCAGATAGGCAAGGAAGTGACACTCGAGCACACAGGCGAGCCGACTAACAACCCATCTACTCATAATCTTAAACTATACATCTAGATTGTAAACCTGACCACATTCTCACTTTTCTCACTCCGTTCTTGAACATGTGGCGCTATCTCAAAAACAGTAAATTCAACGTCACTTGAATAAAGTAATGAGATACACATTCTGTTAAGTTTAAATACGTTAAGATAATTTGCCAATGCAGGTAATGTCGCAAACAATTTTTCACTACCGTAACACTAACTTCTCTTATTCACTTAAAGTTTAAGTTTACCAAATTGTTGGGAACCATCCTGACCTTGACTAGGACTGTTCTCCGAGCTGTAGTCCAGACTATCTGCTGTACTTGTGTGCTGTGCAGGTCAACATATTCGCCTGGACGAGTGTTGTGACTTGTAATTGGACCGCGTGTTTTCAAGTCTTTCCGCCAGCGCTACCCCTTCACTCCGGCTCAGTGCTGCGTGCACAGGTTCCTCTCCCCACCCCTCCATGGCCTTTCCCTTTACCCCAGTCCGAGGGTAAGAGGTCAGCTGCTAGTGTAGCTCGGGCCAAGCCACATCCTGTTCTCAGTCGACGTGAAACGGTAAGATGAACACTACTGTGGTAAACCATTGTCTTCGGGTCTGTTCCCTTCCCTAGTTACTTGAATTTGGTGGGCTGGTGACTCTAGTTGACTTCATATGTTAATTTGTTGTCATTGTAAATCAAAAAGGGAACAATAATTTGGTGTCAAGAATCTTGACGTTTTATTGGCCCTTGGTTCTTCCGACTTAAGTCCCGTCTTCCCCTAGCCTTCTGTCGCTCCCAGTGTTGGTAATTTGTGTTGTGTTGGACTGAGTGTATCTTGGCACACTTGTTCGTAAATTACAGTTCCCATTAGTTAAATTGGACATAGTAGGAAATGGTATTTCTACTAGCCAACCTTCAATCACACTACCTTAAAGTGAGTGGACTAATCCTAGTGGTATAAATAAACAGTAGCTTTCAGCACGCAGTCTGGTAAGCTAGTTCTAATCTGAGTAATTGAAAGACGTCACACCAATAAAGATACTTGAAATCTTTGTCAGTGAAGTTAATTTACAGATGATGGTAAAACCAACAAGTATATATACAGAGCAAACTTTCAGTAATGCACAGTGTAAGTCAACATCAAAGCGAGTCCAACTAATGTGGAAGAAATTTCTCGTAACTATTCGTAAATGTTATTAATACAAGTTATAAACATGTTAAATACATTTGTGGACAATTCAAATAATAATTGTTATTTCAAGCGGGAATAGCTGTTTATAGGCAATGCCAAAATGTTATTAATTTGTGTATCTAAAGGCATATTACGGACGAAAATGTTTATTGAATTTCTTGCGATAGGTAACTGTTTATTGGAAATAATTGTTTATGTATAAATAACGACATCCTTGCAATATTTGTCGCACGTTTCTTTAATAACCTCAAACCATAGCTGTAATCAAGATGGTGTTCGCCAGAGAGCATGAGAGAGCAAGAGAGAGAAAGAGTGAGCATACAACGATGTGCTCTCGCTCTTTGGTACTCTCTGCGACCAATTGAGACAGGAAGTGTATGCTATCTCTGACGTATTTGTGAGAGCGAGAGCACGAAAGAGCACTCTTTGGGTGAACTGAGACACTGCCTCAGTTATGCCCATAACCACATTTTCCTATCATCCAGTCGCCCTTCACATCATTATGGTGCTAACACTTTGGAGCAGTTATTTTTTGTGATGGTAATAAGCTTAGCTGCTTTGCATAAAAATACGAAGCATGACAAGCTACAACATTGTCCATGCACCAAGTCTTCCATTTTGGAATGGTCAAATACAACCGGGGACAAACAGATCCAATTCCATTTTGGAATTTTCATGTTGTGCATGTATCTAGTCGACTAAAGCATATTCTGCTTATTTATGGTTTTTCTATTATTTGTTTAGTTTTCTTTGACAGTCATTCATTTTGCAATGGAGTATGTCCCAGTATGATAAAGTATTTAGAAGTGGTGTTTGGCAGATCGATGAAGGAGGGCACGTTACCAAAGGGGTGGAAGGAAGGTCTCGTGGTGCCAGTATACAAGCAAGGGGAGGATAGGGCAAGGTCACAAATACTCATGTGGAAAAAGTGAAATGAAATAGACTACATAATGTCAGATGTGATATGGTAAATAATGGTGACTGGTACTCTGCTCAAAGAACACAATATGTACATGTATTTACAAGAGAATGTAAAATTGTGTGCTAACATAGCTTATGTGTATGTAAATTGTATTGTCTTTAATTTATCTGTATAGGCCAAGTGAGAGTGCAATACCCAACTTCTGTCTTGGTATGGGCTATTGTATATATAATTTTTCATCGTACAGTTATATTCACATAAACAAAAATCTATGTAATATCTTGAGCACTGTTAAGATAATGGAAAGGCTGGTAGTTAAATTTGTGGAAGATGTAATGGACGAGAAGAACTGGATACAGGAATATCAGCATGGGTTCAGAAGAGACTACTCGTGTGAGATGCAGCTGGCTGGACTATTGGAGGATATAATATAATCTGTAGATGAAGGGAAGCAGGTGGATGCCTGCTGCATAGATTTTGAGAAGGCGTTTGACAAGGTGCCGCATGGAATTTTAATGAGGAAAGTAAATGAGCTGCTAGATGACAGGTGGGTGGTTGACTGGATTGGTGAGTTCTTCAAGGGACGGAGCCAGAGAGTGAGAGGACACCTTGTCAAAAGAAGGAGCTGTAACATCAGGGGTGCCACTAGGAAGTGTTCTGGGTCATTTGTTGTTAACTATAATGGTAAATGACATGAGAGTGGGTGGTAGGATGAGATTATCCACGAATGACTGCACTGTATTCGGAAGTAGGTGAGAAAAACAACTTGCAGGCAGACAATCTGGTATTGGAATGGACGGAAACCAGTAAAATGAAGACTAATGTCAACAAACCCAAGATAGCGAGATTCACTAAAAAGTGGGTAAAGAGCAGGCAGACATATAGATGGGGAGGCAGCAGATTACAAGTAGGCCTACTTAGGGGTGATGTTGCAAGAAGGCCTTGGGTGGAGAGGGCAGGTTTTTGTATGTAATGTGTTTAGTTTGTAAGCAACTATAAGATTGACGTCCTCCATACACCAATTGTCAACGACAAGTTGTAAGGTGTCTATGGAGTGAAAAATAAATAGCCTAAAATGAATTTTAAAAAATAAAATAAAAAGAGAGTGGTTTCTAAGGGAAGAAGGGCCCTGGGAATGCTGGGAAGAGTCCGGAAAAAAGTCAGTAGTGGGGTGAAGGAGAAGGCATACACCTCAATGGTACGTCCAATGCTGGAATATGAAGTGGTAGAGTGGGATCCCTACATGGAAGGGGAGGTGCAGGAACCTGAGAAGGGCCTGAGGAGAGTGGCTAGATGGGTGAAGGGCAGATGTTGGCAAGGGCAGAAGGGAGAGGATGAAGGTAATTAAAGACCATCAGTGATGATGAAGGAAAAAGGTTGGAGTACTTTGAAGGGCAGGCGAAAGGTGGAGAGGCTTGCTAGGTTGTTCAGAGTGGTGAAGGGAGAGGGAGGATGGGGAATGTTAGGTTCCCGTTTAATCAAGGGTGATTACGGAGGGAGAGGAGTAGGCAGTCGATGATGGTGAGGGAGTGGAATGTGCTTAGAGAGGAGCTGGTGAGGGTTATTCAGGAGAGGTCTGGAGGGAGAGTGAGGCATGTGAGCTTGCCACCAGGCAAAAGCCCAACTGCAAGAGGTTATTATATTATTATTATAACTAATTCCAGTCAACTTTCCTTCTTCTTTGTATCTGTCATCAGCAATGACAATCACACCAATGTCACCTGCACATGCAATGTTCTTGATGCCTGTCGCTAGCCTCAAGGCTGAATGGCTGTCATTTGTCGCTGAGCGATACGTCGCTCTATTGTGAAAACAACTTTAAGCTACATAAAACCTAGAAAATTTAAGATCAAATTGAAGCAACTACTTTTGTCACACTCCTAAGTGGATGAGTTCTTAAATAGCTGATATGGTTTGTTTAGTGTATTATATCTTATGAATTTTATCATAATCCCTAAGCTGATGCTCAAAATATTTGGGATTCCACGATATGTAATAAAATAAATAACAGTCGCGTTAAGTTATTCTATTCAATTTATTTTTGCTAGACTTTAATAACTTACAGCAACTCTTCACCTAAAGGATAGTTTATCTGGAAATGTTCCTTTTGACTGTCACGCTGTTAACAATTTTATTACACTCTTACCGATATCGCCAATACATGCCCGCTATCACTAACAAATGGTCAAATGGATACTAAACGAAGAAAGCTGTAGACTTTGGCGCAACCTGACACTTATACGCCGAAATACCACACGTTGGAGCAATCTTTATAAAGTGGGTTACACGGTAACATAAAGTTTAATTGACGTTTCAGTTGATCTTTCATTTTGGAACCCATCATTATGGCTACCGGGCACAAGAAGCCGACATAAAACTGCAAAATTTTGTGGTGAAGTTGATTATTACAATCTAATTTAATTTAATGCAAGACTTGTAACGTAACTATGAAAATTGTCCGGTTAAGTCGAACATGTAAAACAAATTCATATGCCTCCCGTCTACGGAAGCGGCATTTTGAACATAAAATGGATGCAAAAATTAAAATTGTTAAAACCACTTACTTTCTGAATCTGAGCAGGATTTGGAGGCGGCCTGCCCCTCTGCACAAACGCTACAGACATTATTAGGGATTTACGCACAAAAAACTATAAGTTTTTTACGAGGTGCAGTAATTTTTCCCTGAATTTCAAATCAAAATAATTTCTTCAGGATTTGCTAAATACAAACGATACACACACACCGCCGATAATCGTTGACAGATACTAACGAAAAGCGGCGACACGACCCGAGCAAGGAATGACAATTTCAGGCTTGAAAAATTTCCTGTGTATCTAAAATATTGTTATAATGAATAATCAGAAGTGACTAAAACTCACTGTCTTAGTTTAAGGCCACTTGCCCAACGTGTATAAATTAATGTAAAGTAAAGGTTTATTAGAGACAAATGCAATGGTAATTTTAAGACCCAGCATATTAAAAATTACAGTATTTTCTGTATGTGAATTGGCAGCAAGTGTAAATAAAGTAGAAAAAAAGTCCGTTTCCACCAATGAGAGTGTCGCGTGGCACAAACACATATACGTCACGTGACGTGCTTCAGCTGAGGGCAAATGGCGTCGTTGAGGGTGGATTTTAGCGTTTGGTGCTGCGAAAATCATGACTTAAACTGTAAATACTGCATTTAAAAATAATTATTTTGTTCTACTTTTGTAATGTAAGTATCATTTTATGTTTTTAGATAAAATTTTTTAGTTTTTTATACCACGTAAGTTTAAAATCTGTGTTTTTAAACACAGCTTCTGGAAGTTTTGTTTACAAACTAAATGTGACACTGGTCGAGTGTTTATAACATTACGTACACATGCTCATACTGAGTTGTGAACGTGATATTATACATCTTATATTATGTTTAGGATTTGCACATATAATACACAGTAATATTATCGTATTAGAAAAATAAAATCTTTTGTAGTTACTTTTCTTTGAATAATACATTGCTTGTGTGCAGTGTCACTAGGTTTTCTGCCTTGGCTGGGCTACTATCCAAAATGTTGTCATGACATTCATTTCAGTGCGTATGTAATTGTATTGTAGCTGGGCTGAGGCAGTAAACTGCAAGATGAATGAAGTGAGCGGGAAGCAGGACCTTGCAAGCTCGTCAGCTTGGGACAGTATAGTGCAAGTCACACCCATCCAACATCAGCATCACCACGAGGCAGTTCCAGTGTTGGTCCCAACGCCTATTAAGATAACTCCGCCAGTCACACTAGATGGCACACTAGGACATCCCTCGCCATCTCCTCAGATGCCTCAGACTCCTCATGTAAATATGTCTTAGATCTATTTTTTTACAAGCATAGAATATCAAGACTTATTAGAAAATATTTATTTTCATTTCGTAATGTATGTTTGTAGAAATATTTATTATCACACAAATTGTAAAATATGTACACACCGAAATTCTTAGATTTTTACAGTGTGAGTTCTTTTTTTTTCTTTTTTATTGTTTGTGATTGGATGCTGGTGATCAGGAAGTATAACGTCCATACACAGAAATGTGAGAACAGGGTGGAAGCGAAGGAAACCAGATTTATGTTAATACTTTGAAATATACGTCTACTACTGAATAATAAACATGTTCTTTAAACTATTCATTCAACTTCCTTTGAAGATTTTTGAGTACCCAAACAAATTTAAATATATTTTTGTAGGCTCATGTTTTGACGTAAGATGGTAAGGAAACAATACTTTCCCCAAATTTCTTGAAAATTACCTTCATAGTAGGTTCAAAATGATTTGAACCAATCTATCAAGTTTGGTCAATGCCGTTTTTACCAAAATTCGCCTAGGAACATGCAGCATTTTCTCAGAAAATTATAATCTTCAAAATTAAAAAACTCTGATTATGCATTTAACATCAAAGCTATGCAATCATGTACTTCAGGGGCCTACTTACAAAAATGTAATGTGTGTTTCACAGTGCAACATGTGTTAAATATTTTAGTATTCCCTGTGAGAAAAAAAAAAACATAATTTAATATTGTACACAAATGTCGGTAAAATAAACAACCAACACAGATACACAACAAATTAACACACATTGTGTGTTGTCCTGTTGATATGTGAAAATATCATGCTGGAATAAAAATTGTGCTACGAACGTGTCAGCTAGTTGGCACCGAGAATTCTGTGACATCAGTACGTCCACTGCGACAGATTTGCTGACAGGTGATTTTATTTGTGTAATGCACTTGTTGTCTCGTCTGTGTCGCACAGTTGTGATTCCAGTATCAAGCTCCACAGTACCCTGTGAGTACTTATGTACAGTTGAACCTCTTTGTATTGAACCTAGATGTATTGAATGTTTGCATCCATTGAATGCCTGCATGTATTGAATTTTTTTTTTGTCTGTCCCTTGAGAATCGATGGATAGAAATTCCACCGTATCTTCAATTTTATAATATTGTACAGTAAGTTGGAAATAAAATAGGTTACCAGTATGAATATCACCACATATGTAGCAAACACCACCCAGAAATATACCAAAAGTAAAGGCTACCAAAGCCGAACTTCTCTGTGTCAGTGAAACAACATACATTAAGTATTTTGTTTTTAAATATGTGACTTATAGGGTTTATGTAAGCTTTCAAGAATATGTGAATCCTTTGTAGGAATTATCCTATTTGAAAAAAAAAAACATTGCTGCATGATTGTGCAATTTAAGAATGAATAGATCTTTGGCTAAGAATACAGAATCTTTGATGCACTTGTACATATTATTTTTCGTATTTATTATCACTCTGCACCTTACAAAGTTTGAGACAAATTGGGAAATTTTTGCATTGTGTTGATTCCCCTATGACTTGATTGAACATATTTTTCAAGTTTATTGTGGAATAATGGATTTATAAGGTATGTAGCAATCGGAGGTATAAAAATTAAAAATATGTTTTCCACAGCATAAGCATACGGAAACAATTTTTCAGGTAGTACAGTTATAAGGAAGTTGTTTTCCTGGTTCAGGTGGTTAATGTATTTGATGTTTTTGTTGCAGGAACAAATTTAAAATGTATAAATTAAGAGTGAGAAATTTTCTAAAATAAGTAACTGTTGGTATGCATGTTCAACTAATAAATGTATGTACTTTGTTAATTGGTTACAGGGAGTTCCCACTGCGATGTACATGGAACCAGACTTGCCTCCGGAGTTGCTACAGCAGGGCTGGAGAAAGTTCTGGAGCAAGCGTGAGAGTCGGCCTTATTTCTGGAATAAGCTAACTGGAGAGTCCTTGTGGGAGATGCCCGTCTTGAAGCCACAGGTAGCCAGCCTACTTTCCTGTCACATTCTGTTAAACTCTCATTGCTCAGGTCATTTTACCTCTCTCTTCCCTCCACTCTACTCTCCCCTTTGTACCTATCCTCACTCTACCCTCT
>PNEQ01073785.1:0-10059 GCA_003012365.1 Medauroidea extradentata
GACTCTAGGAAGGGTATTAAAGGTAAGAGTGAAGTGAAGACACAGGCCTATAATACAATGGTAGAGTCAATGTTATAGTATATAGCAGCAGAGTGGGATCCACATATGAAACTGGAGGTGCAGGAGCTGGAGATGGTACAAAGACACACAGCAAGGTGGATGAAGGATAAATGTAGAAAGAAAGGGAAGGTCGTGAGAGATGAAATGAACTTTCGGCCTGCAGTGATGTGGAAGGAACTACGTTGGAACACACATAACGTAATGAGAACAGTGGAAACGTGTTTAAGAGGGAGAATGTTAAGAGTACTAACAAACGCAGAGTATTGAGGAAGAGGAAATAATAGTGGCAAGATTCAGATGGTTAGGAGCACAACAAAATGGCATAACTGGAGGTCGCTGAGAGATTTAGTTAAGTTCGGGAAAGGTGAGGTAGGTAATTGAGGAAGAGGTTAAAGCTTTGCAACTAAGCGGTTGCCCAACTGCAAGTGAAATTAATATTATTATTAGTAACACTTTAAATATTGGTAATCATGAAACCGTACAAAATTCACTCGTGTAAATGTTTATGCTCGTGTAATTGTAATAACAAAGAATGAAACATTTTTTTAAAACACTTGTACATACAAGCACTGTACTTTTGCCATCCTCTATTATTGTTTAAATTAACGTAACATGACAGATGATCGTACAGAACAAATCAAATAAATTGAAATCTCGTACCTTGGTAAAGTCAGGATGAGAATTGAACTCAATTTCTATTTGGGCCCATGCCTCCCTTTTTGCTGCTAGGTTATTGAGATCTGTTTTTTTATTCTCAATAACACTAGCCCGAGAACGGACAAGTCCAAACAAAATGCTCCGTTCGTTATGAGAAAAACGTTCAAATTTCGTACTAGAAGACATTTTTCTCAATTACAAAAAACATACCACAATCACCATAGACTACAGAACACACTTAATTCCTATTGGCTGTTTACTATGATGTTATTGATGACGTCACTGACGTTCGGGTATCCTCGATGCCATTCGGGTATCCTCGATGCCGTTCGGCTTTCCTCGCAATAAGGAAGAGCCGAGCCTTTCCTTCCGCAAGGAAAGGAACAAGGAAGCCTTTTGCGTCTTTGCACCGTACTTCAAGAAAAGGAGCCGTGCCTTCCTTCGTGAAGGAAGCCTTAAAGAATAAGTAAAGGAGCATCTCTGCATACAGCCCAATCTTCATTTTGTTTCTGATGGTCCACCTTTTTTGCTCAATATCCTCCTGTAACGTGACTGTTGCACTAGCAAAACATGTTCAAGTTTGTAATTTTTTCACTCGGGCCAATAATGTCCTTACCTGTTCTTTTGAAACTGCCAGAGAAGGAAATATTTTACCAAACAAACTTTGAGCAGTTCTAGGGCACACAACATGCCACTCACCAGATAGCTAGCAGCACCTGCAAGGTGTGTGCAGGAAACATTTGTACTCCAATGTGCTTCAACCACGAAACATAATTTAATTTGACAGGAGTATTACAGTGGACCACCGAATACATCAGTAGAATTAAAGATTTCTGTACATTGCCTTTGTAAGTAGGTTTTTTTTCAACTGAACGGTTGAAAATCAGTTCCAGTGATTTTAGAAAAACATGCACAGATAGCCCATAAACAGTTCACATTGTAATTGACACTGAAGATTAACAGAACTTTATTTTTCAACATCACACAAGCATCACATGCATTATAAACCTCAGCCTGACAGTTAAGTACTGAACTACACACTTGGCGATGATGCTTGTCACATCGCTGAATGTGTGTATCTACAACGATTTAAAAAATGAAAATTGGAATTCTGTTTTCAATCTGAAACAGTTTTAGGCCCGATCCTATAGTTGCCACCCAGGAGCTTTCCCATACACAAAAGGCTCTCCCAGCCAATTTGCAGATTATAGTCTCCACCTGGGTGATATATCCATTCTATGAGCCTCTTCCAGCAAAAGCACATCCTATAGACCACACACAGATGTCGATCCACACATAGGGTAGGAAAGCCTTCCATTTCTTTACGGATGTGGTCTGTAGCACTTCCAGACAAGCAATTTCATAAACGATTTCAACATGATGGACGATTTGAATGAGTTTTGTAACCATATAAATAACGTTTATGAGTTCTACGACGAAATGGAATATAATTTTCGGTTTCCAAAAAGATACATTAGAAGTATGCCAGATCCTATGGAAATATTAACAGAAAATATATTTGAAAAAAAAATTGGAGTAGCGCCCTTAAAACATTCGCTGTTCCACTCCATTATATGTGGTTTAAAGCGAAGCTTATTCTAAACATGAACACTGTTATTTGTGTACTGATCAGAATTATGCATTGTGAAATTAAAACATAAATTAAGCAGGGCTTTCAAAAGTTCTCACTTTACTGTGAGCAGTACCTAACATAACTTTGCATAACCTAATAGGCTATATGTAACTAACCTAACATAACCTATCCTCACATATCCTAATAAAATATAACCTAGCAGATTAGGTAAAGATAGCTCTCTTTATACCAGCTCTGTTGATTATTTCTGTGTAATTTTTCGGTGTTGATTTTTGTTTGTCTTTTACCCCCACAATTTCCCTGCTCTTCATAGCTCTGCCCACTATCAAGTTTTTAGAGTTTAGTAGTTTAAAACACATAGTTTTTGCACTTTTATTTAAATGTAAAATGAGGTTAATTTAACAGTTTTCTGGAATGGTTTCGCTATCATGGTAACAGTAGCTATTTCTTTTGATCATTCGACATTGCGTCAGTGTTTTATTCTCGAAGATGTGTTTATATTACCTATCTTAATCAAACAATATATTATTTTCTGTCTGACTGAACATCGTGGATTTGCTTGATGCATACATTAGGTATTACAATTAAATAAAAACCCCAACCACCTGCAGTCAAGAAACAAAACACGATCATAAATCTAATGGGTGTGTTCCTTTTCTTGGCTCAGAGCAAAACAACTGATTGGAATTAGTGCCCTGTTGCCAGATTTTCATAATATTCGGGTATTGAAGCTTATCTAGCTGGAAGCGGCCTGGAAGTCGACTATAAGTTGTTGCACTTGGAAAGGATTCTGACTAGAAATCTTTCCATGCCCAATTTGGAAGTCGACTATAGGATCGTGCCTAATGACAAGTACAGAACATTCATTAATACTTTCTCCTTAAAATTTAAGCAATACTTTGTAAAAAATTTTCGAGCCAGAAATTCCGTTAACCATTAAGGGATGGGTATCCAAGGGAATCAAAATTTCCAGCTTAAACCTGAAATATCTCCACACAAAACGTAAATATGACAATTTCCCTGAGTTTATTGATTATTATAAAAATTATAAAAGAATACACAAAAGAGTTATAAAAACTGCAAAACAAAAATACATTGAATAACAAATAAATAATTCCAGTAATAAATCAAAAACTATTTGGAATATAATTAATAATTCTAATGGTAAGTCAAAACATTCTCCATAAACTCCTCAATTAAACATAAATGGCAAACCTATATTATCGGTGTTTGACACTGCAAATTACCTTAGTAACTTTTTCAGTAGTGTAGGAGAAAATATAAAAGCTAACATCACTGATCAAGGAATAGTAGGTCAAGCGTGGAAAAAAAACTGATACAACCTTATATTTGCACCTGTAACAACTTCTGAAGTAGTTAAATGCATACAGGAACTAAAAACAAAAACATCCACTGGCACTAATGGGATTCCTATTAAGATAATTAAAGACTGCTGTGAATTAATAGTGACTCACCTAGTGCACATAATAAATGAGTCATTTAGAAATGGTACTTTCCCTGACGATTTAAATATAGCAAAAGTCAATGCATTACACGAGAAGGGTGATTCATCATTGGTAGATAACTACAGGCCAATTTCATTTTTGAGTTCATTTTCAAAAATGTTTGAATCCATTATAAATAAAAGAATAATCAACTATCTTACAAAGTTCAAATTACTTAATGAATCTCAACATGAGTTCTTAAAGGGAAAGAATACAGAATCAGCAATTAGTGAATTTGTGAAATTGGTAACAGAATGTAGAGATAAGTCATACAACATAATTGGAATATTCCTTGACTTGTCAAAAACATTTGACACTGTTGACCATCAACTGCTGTTATATAAATTGTCAGATTTAGATATCAGGGGTATTGCAAATAATTTATTAAAATCATATCTCACCAATAGAAGACAGGTAGTACAGGTCAGTAGGAAGAACAAATTTACAAATATAATGGAACACATTATTTCTGAACTTAGGGATGTAAAAGTGCGTGTTCCTCCGGGCAGTGTACTGGGCCCACTTAGTTGTCTAATATATGTTAATGATTTTAATCTCCAGCTACCCAATATACCTATTACTTCTTTTGCAGATGATACTAATGTTCTGATAAGTACAAACAAAAATTTAAATTTAGAAGAGACTGCAAAAGAAACTTTGGGTAAGCTAAACTTCTGGTTCTCTTCAAACAAGCTATTACTTAGCCTTAATAAAACAAATTATATTTCCTTCTCCTCGAAAGTAAAGCCTCAATTGCCAGAAATTCTAATAAACAACATAAAAACTGTTTCAGTGGAGCACACTCATTTCCTTGGCACGATAATAGGCAGTAATCTAACATGGAATGAACACACAAAGTGTCTACTCAACAAACTCAATAGTACCTGTTCACAAACCAATGTTTGTGGACTGCATATTACGGATAACTCTCATATTAGTTATGGGATAATTTTTGGGGGGCAAAGTACCACACATCTTCAGTCTGTCTTGGTAATTCAAAAGAAAATAATGAGGATCATATTACAAATGCATAGTTCTGACAGTTGCAGGAAAACATTTAAATCAACACGTACTCTCATTGTTCTTTGTATTTATTTATTCAAAACCTTACATTTCATTTAAAGCACCAATTCAAATATTGTAAAAACAGTGAAATTCATGAACACCCCACACGCATAAAACAACACTTCCATATACAAAGGGCAAACAAGATGAAAACTGTTAAATCCGTTAACAATTGTGGAATAAGATTATTCAACAAATTACCTCAGGCCATAAAATCATCAAATGACTATCATAATTTCAAAAACAAATTGTTTGATTTCCTAGTTAAACACACTTTTTATAATATATAAGGATATATTACACTAAAATTATAACATTAAAAAATTAATAAAATGGTTTCACTGTGTATATGTGTATGTAATATGTATAAATGTGTTTATAAATGAATGTACACTCATTCTGTGCCAAGCATTGCATTCACTGGAGTAAGATTTGTAAGCATATAACCTTTAACTTTGAAAAGTTTTTACTATTTTAATCATAAAGATCATTAGGGTACCATTATTATTGTATATGTAAGTGTGCTAGCAGTGTTGTACTGCTTTACTTTATTGTATAGTAAACATACAGTGTTGTATGTATTTTGTATGATGTGCCTATGTAGGTATATGTTATGTATATAACCATACTTATATTATGTTTGTATCTTTGTATGTGTTGTATACTTACTGGCGAGTTCTATAGCATGTACATGCTCACTGAACAATAAAACAACTAACTAACATTATTATTGGTACTGTATTACTCTCACTGGAACACTACTCCTATTTATTTTTGCTTACTTGTGAAATGTGTGTGCCAGTTACACATTCTTTTCTTGAGAAAATAATGAATTATGGTGTATATGTATTATAGCTAGAGATGATGGTACATCGCGAAATTGTTTTGTGCAAGCCATAAAGACTTTCGTGATATACTTCTGACATAAAATATTGCGATATCAGGATTTTTATTGGCTCAGTCAAATAGGGTAACAGCTCCAAATACGAGCTAAAGCCAGTAATGTTCTGGTAAGCTGAACATTCGTTAAACTCCAGCAAACAGTCAAGTTTTCCAGCGGTAAACCATCACCTCTAATTATGGTATCTTTACAGAACTGTGTAGTTTGTGGAATGTAGATACGATCACACAATGCACAAGAACATTACAGATAAAATTTCACAATTAACGCACATAGTATTTTAAAGCATTTCTTGAAAAAAAATTGTAAAAATTAAATACAACTGAAACATAGTACAAACATTATGCACACAACACTGCTCTTTTTAAAATGCTCAAAGTTATGCTGACATGTTAGTTTTGAAGTGAATAGGTACCGCAGTTCATTTATATCACACATATGTTCAAAATGAACTAGACAACCATTGTCAGTACTAGGCCTATGCCCTAGGTTTGTCAAATTAATTTTTTTAGTAAAATTTTCAAATCATGTAGGCGTACATCATATTTCCAAGAAGTAATAGTTTTATATTCCTGTAGCAGTTAAGAAAAATTCACTCTTCCAAGCGTCATGTGTCACTACAAAACAAAGTGCCTGCATGTGTTTCAAAAATTACAATGGTAGTAACAACTAATTGATTTTTAAGCCCAATCACAATCTAAACTGTATCATATCACTGAAATCTTGTCTGTCACTGTAACAAAATAATTCATTTGCAGACTTGCTCAATTAATACAATAAGCTACTTGACTAGTTTTGATACAAAATAAATAATATAATAGAACATGACGTAAGCTAAAGTACGATAAAACTCAAGAGCATAGCTTGAGGGGTGGTAGGGCTGTAGGGGAGGTGTCTATCGATATCCAAGAAGGTGGAGAAAACATGTGACGTTTGGTAGGTAATAATATCCGAGCTGCTGAAAATGTAGTGTATGTACTGTTATATGCACTAAAAGATGCTGCAATTGTCACAGTCACAGCTGCAATACAGTTGCATAGACATACTGTATGTATGTAAGATCAGACCATGTGGTGTTACAGAGAAATGTTTAATGAAAAGAAACTCTGTGCCGCCCTTCTAGTAAAATTGTTTTATGTTACCTACCTCATCTTTGTTATTTTAAGACCGATGGAGAACAAACTTGGAACTACATTTTACTTTAACCAACGTGTGAATGAATTGTTCGCAAATCACAACACAGAAAATAATGACGAGCAACTGGAAATATTATGATAGTTATTGCAATGAAGATACAGAACAACTTAAGAGACTTGTGGTACAACAATTGGTTCGTTATAACATTTAATCATACTGACTTTGTCAACAAGGTAAGGCCTCCACTGCGGGGTGGGGAAGATTCAAAAACCCGCCCTGGTAGGGGAATGCATTACACACATAAATTAAACAAAGTGAATTACGGGAATTACTATACATAGAAATAAAAAATGCAGAAAATAGTAATTTTCCCTGTGATACACCAATTTTAAGAGGAGGCGCCTTAACGAGGATTAATCCTCTTGTATCCTATGTCAGTCACAAACTTAACATGTACTGCTTTAACAGTCGGTAGACACTGATCAGTTATGTGGAAGTTATTGTACGCCTCATTACCCAATTGACAGAATTGTATATATTCGTCTTCATTTGTTGTTTCGTTCGGCATTTGTGTGGGGTATTTTGTAAATGATTTTACTATACTGTCCTGCAACATAGCACCTTCCCGTTTTGTCCTGTAAACTGTTGCCGCCAAAACACCTGTTGCTGCACTCGCTCATCTAATCACCTCAGAAAGTGGTATTTTAATAACTTCCTCCGATTCATTCACCATGAACTTAAAACCACTAAAAACTTGTTCCCGGCATTGACTGCATAACTTTTCACTTTTTTGCACTTGACATTCCATGTGTTAATTTTTGTCGGCTGTAAAATTACAAAAAGTTATGTTATACTGTTACTCGCTATCAGAATGTACACATGCTTCCCATCTGACGTTTTTACTCAAGACGTTACAAACTTACAAGAGACAGCAATGCATATGACTAGAGCGATCAGCGCTGGCAGACTGAACCACCAGACCCCTTCCCAACCTCGCTTGCAAAGGAATGGACTTGCCCACCCTGTTTTCATCTTCTGCGCATAGTCATGGATTAATTTCTAATTTGACGGAGACTCTAAGTAGGCCTACTTTCGTATTGAATCACAATAATAATTTATAATGCCATGGTACAAACACTGCCGTCTTTAGCATCTTTCACTTAATTAAATCTTGTACTGAAATACGTAGCAGTTAGTACGCTAAATTCATAAATTTTGTCTTCTATATAACCTCACAATTCCACAACTGGTGACACGTCACCTTCAGGAAGCTGCAGTTCAGATCTAGATGGTTCTTGTCAGTTTTAGTACAGTCAAGTCTCTGGTTACAATCTTCTTATAACTCAGTGTTGAAATAATACTTACTAATCCAGATGGTATGCCCTCAGGGTTATGGAAGTATTCTGACATCAGTTTTCCTGAAACAGTTAAATCATCTTAGTAAAACAACACATGAAAAAATTAGTTTAATGGACACATTACTTTATCTCACAAACACTGTGGCCATAGATAAAACTTAGTTTACTCTCCAAAAACAAGTATTTTTTTTGTATAGCACCTTACAACTTTTATACAAATTAGGCAACTGCCTGGTGGCAAGCTATAGTCTCTGCCTCAAACACCCACCAAACCTCTCATAAACCACCTCACCTCTCACTGTTACTAGCTCCTCCAAAATCTAATTCCACTCCCTCACTGACCTCCTAAGCAGAATGTCTACCTAGTTTTTTTTCTTATCATCTGAATCTTATTGCTGTTGTTCACTCTTCCTTTATACTCCACTTTAGTTAATAGGCAACCTAACTGATTCCAGCCTCCATCTTTAGTACATCCTGACCAGCTCTTCCATACTTCTCCTTTCCTTCAACGAGTTCCATCCCAGTTCTTTCAACATCACTGATGGTCAAAAGCTCCCTTCCCCTCTCCAGCCTGCCCTTGCTTTCTCTATTTTTCCTTCATGCCTATCTTTATACCTATTCTAGCTCATGCATCTTCAATTCCACGTATAGGTCTCACCATGCTACTGCATACTGTATGTAACATTAGCAGTCAATACTAACACCCTTGCCCTTCTCCCTTTAGACACCACTCTCTCTACCTGCATTCTAGTCTCCTTGCTACAATATCCCTAGGTACTTGTATTTGGATGCTTCCTCTATCTTTTGTCCTTCCCATCTGCGTATGTCAGTACTCCTAACCTTCTTCTTTGTAAACCTAGCAGTCTTTGTCAATTTTATTTCAATTTGTTCTCTTCAACCCGCAATCATACCCTACCAATATTATCCTTCAACCTGTTTCCTCCACCCACCTCTACATATAGCACACAGTCATTGTAAAACACTTGTAAAACAATGTCATTTTTCCATTCGCCTCCAAACCAGTTGTGTTTGCCATTAAGCTAGGTCCTACCCCTAAAGCTTGGAGTGCAGGCTATATTACATTAACCCACGCTTAGTAAAATTCTCTTTGAGACACTAACTTAGGTCAACACATAGAAACACGTTCTTTTGAAAGCAACCGTCTATGTATTTTATTTATTTGTTTCTCATTCCATTGATCCCACTTGTGTGGCTGTAGTAACAGGACTATGGAACATGTCAAGAATTTACATGTAATTCTTGTATAACATTTTCATACCAATTGTATTTTGTTGACATGACTTGTCCAATATCTAGTGCAAAATTGAAGGGTTCATAACAAAAACAACACTTGTCCAAAAAGTAACATTTTCAGAAGAAGGAAAAAACCACGCACAAAGTTTTAGTTGTAATATTTGCCAGGTTGTTTCCTTGAAAGAAATACTTTGAACCTTGTAAAATAAGGTGGCAAACTGTATGCTGTTAATATGTACAAAATGTAAGTTTTATGACATAACTACAGCTGTTGTACACAAGGACAAGTATCATTTATGACTGAAATTATCTGTATTTGAAATGTTATAAAGGAAAAGCACTACATAAATACTATAATAAATGTTGGTTAGGTTGGGTTAGTTTTTGGTTATGTTAGGTTGGTTTAGGTTAGATTGGGTTAGTTTATGGTTATTTTAGGTTAGGTTCGGTTATTTAGTTAATTTTTATGGTTATTTTAGGTTGGGTAAGGTTAGGTTGGATTTTGGGTTATGTTTATTTTAGGTTAGG
>PNEQ01073786.1:0-10059 GCA_003012365.1 Medauroidea extradentata
TAGTTATTAAAAATATTAGGGGTTATGTATACATGTATACTGCATATCATGTGAACCTTACGAATGTCGAGCCGAAGGTTGCCGAGCATGGCCGAAGATTGCCGAAGGTTAACGAGCTTGGCCGAGCATACCCGATGAATTTTTAACTAAATAATTGTTATATAAAATTATTTTATATAAAACGTTTTTATTAAATAGTCTTTTTATTAAAAAGATTTTATTTTTATTAAATTAATTTTTTAATGCATGTGGGGTTAGGACGGAATGCGAAATGAAAATTTTTTTGGAAGACTCGGAAGAAACCTCCAAGATGGCAGTCGGAACAAGATGGCAGAATTTTTAAACTTTTTTTTTTAATTTTTAGATATTTTTTGGAATTTTTTAATTTTTTTTTTAATTTTTCGAAATTGACGTCATTAAAGATGGCGGCCGGAAACAAGATGGCGGCCGGAAACAAGATGGTGTCGGGGTGTCGGGTTACAGGGGTCAAAGGTCAAGGTCATGGGGGTCAAAGGTCAAGGTCACCCACACACCCACAGCCCCCAGCCCCTGTGCCCGGACCGCCATTTTCATACTACTAATTTTCCCTGTAAATTACAGTCAGTCTTTAAGAAAACCACTTCTTATGTACGCAACAAAATATAACGTGACTTATTTTATTCTTAATGCTTAAGAGTCGAAAGAATAATGTGCGTACGAACAATAAGCACCTTTTGTAAACCGACCTACTTATAAAATATGCAAATAGAATTGTTATATGTTGTTGATTTAAACAAATATTTATCAGACATAATACATTTCATTTACAATCAGAATTTTTGACTACGTTGTCATTTAGAAATATTCCAATATTTTTAAAAATTAGTTTCCAAAACAAAATTTTCTTTAGTAAAAAATGTTTAGCAAAAAATAACACCGACTTCAAAAAAATCTAATCTGAAAAAAAAAGTACTATAAATTAAAAAAATAATTACGTTATTTTTAGACTACTTAGAATACAATCAATGTACTAGGACAGTAATATTCAATTATTGTTATGTCTGGAGCCGGCGCCAATCGAGGTTAACAAACGTGTAACGAAGTAGCGTAGGTATACATAATAATTTAATGAAATGTAACGTTGACTGCAACTAAGCATTTCTTAATTAACACAAAGACAGCAGCCGCACAGCGTTGAACAGCACGGGGCGTATACGGCGGGGCTGGGAGGGGAGCAACTTGACTGAGCGACCCGAATGCGGGCAGACGCGTGATGGCAGACGTCGTTGAGAGTCGTGTCCGATATATACATTTTCGATTCGCTTGTATGCTGTAAGTTTTCTCTAATTGTCTTCGATTGTGGTTTCTTCATGCTTAGAATCGCCTTAAGGTATTTAGATTTGTTTTACACGACATCTGTGTTCATTTGTCAAAAGATTTTCGAGGTGTCACTTTAGGTCCATGTTTTGTTTTAAGTTTTATAAGCAGGCTTATTTAGGTTTATCTGTAACTAAGGTGTCGCTTTAGGCAGTTGTATTCATTTGTAAACTGGTTTAATTCGGTATTGCTACATTATCAAATTAACGTAACTTTAAATATATTTTGTAAATTTTAGGAAAATTTCTTAAAAGATTGGCTGGTACTGACTCAAAAATAACAATAACTGTGTACATCCCACCTAATATATTTATTGTATTCTAAGTAGTCTGAAAATAACGCAATTATTTTTTTAAATTTTAGTACTTTATTTTTCAGAATAAATTTTTTTGGACATCAATGTTATTTTTTGTTATTTTTTTTATTTCTTGTTTTATTTGCAGAGTTCCGGTGCTTACCTTCTACATCCCTGCTGCCTGTCATTAAGTAGTTCCGTTGTGTCTCTGCAATCCAAGTCAGTCCAGAACGTCCTTGAACATAGTCAGGTACCTACCTAGTCTTGGATTGTCATAAACCTTCCAATATCTCAATCACTATACATTTTCTATTAGATTTTGAGGAGTTCCCTTGTGTATCTTCGAAATCCAAGGTCCAATGCCAATGAAATTAAAATGGATCCCTTTAAATTATCACCTTTCCAACAAAAAAAAATTATTTTCCAATTCGGTTAATAAATGCCGGAGTTCTGAGGTAACGAGCAGAAAAACAAACAACCGGATTAATAACCACCTCCTTTTCTTGAAATCGGTTGAAAATAAAGCGAATTTGTTTACATTTTTACGTGAAGTACATCGGTGTGACGTCAAGTTTAAACAATTTAGAAGTTATTAAATGTGTTCGTGACATATTCACCTACGGAAAGAAAATTGGAGACCGGCGGAATGTTTTCATAACAGCCAGCACGCTATAAATACAATATATAAACTTAAAAATTGTAAAAGAATATCTCCATTTTCTTACCATTGTAATTAAAAATTTAGTTAAACCAAATTACAGAATTATTTTCAGCGCAACGTGGGTAATTTTATTTTTAAAGTAGTCACACGTGTACACTTATGTGCGAATGATACGTTCATATATCGAGAAGTTAGAAGCTTAACTAATAAGACTACTTTCCTCAATGTGAGTACAAATAAACCAAAACAATTCTAATCGGTCATGTAGACATAAACATACGAAATTATCTTTGTTTGTTCATGTGATGCTGTCGTCTAAAATAGTGAACCTACAACAATTGGAACCAACAAAACCAAAGTTTGTACAGTTAAGTTCCTAAAAATTAATTTGCGTACAGTCAGGCCGGTTGTTATAGAAAAACGTGTGTAAAATAATGTATTAATTATATGTAATCTTGGAAATTAGAGAAAAATCATTATTTTATACACTGAATCGTCAAATAACAACTATACACAATTCCCTACTTAGAACGGGACAGAGTGTGTTGATTTAGCGTGGCGATAGCTGATGCGAAACGTGTCAAAAATATGTTTTAAACGTTTCTGTGAATTGAATTATAGTGGTAATATAATGCTAAGCAGAGAACAACAATATAATGTAACTACTTAAAATATAAAGCTGTAGCTGAAAAGTATGAAAACAATTAAAGGTCAAGTAGTTGTTTATTTTTTTAAAAGAAGGCAAATTTTTAAGTAAATTTTATTTAAACTATAGTTCATTTTACAAAAACATTAAAAATTGATTTTCAGTTTTATTTTTCATAAATTTTCTCCACGCAATACTAATGCAATCCATCCTGAACCACCCTGTGTTTAAAACTGAATGGTGTATAAGTTACTCAAAATACGTTAATATCAAGTCGCTGTATCTGTATCGAGTTTGATGAATTCCAGATGCATGGTTACAGTAAATATCTCATGTGATCAAGAAATTATATTCGAATGGCCACCGTTTTGATAATACAAACACTACATTAATAAAACACAAATCATGTCACTTTGCTACCGTAAGTGACGCAGATTTTTTACACGTGTGGTGGCTTTGGGACGTTACAAAAACTTTTTCGCATATATGGTAGCCGTAAATGAAGAAATTTACTTGCAATAAATTCTGAATGAGAAATATCCACATAACATTTAACTAATATTTACTCAAAGTTGACAATAGTATGGAAAATAAAACTGGTATAAAAGTGCCCTAAATACATCCCATGTGTCAAACTTCACCACTCCTCCATTTTCGATCAATACTAGGCTATATAGGTACCGAGTTTGACGAATTTCAGACATAAATTACCTTCGATATCTTGTATGATCAAATAATGTTTCAATGGTCACCATTGTGTGAATATGAACACGGATAGAACTAAATATTTAAAAGTCGTCACCTTACTAATTATTACTAGAGTGTGATAAAATTCGGAAAAATCGTTTACACGTTCAAAAATGAGTTTTTACATACCCCACCAAAAAAAACACTTCAAATGGCCGCCAATAGTACGTAATAGTCAAATAAACTTGTGATACTAGGTACTACATTTGTACCAAGTTTGATTACATTCGCTCCACATGATAAACATTTTGTTTAATATTGGAGTGAAATTGAGGAACGCACACACGGAAAAGGAAAAGTAGGCTTAAAGAATGAAAAAATATGAAAATATGCGTGGTCCTGCATACGTGTGCACGTCACTACAGTGTTAAATGCACATATGTGACCTATGCTTACGAAAAACATTCAAATAACGTGACACGTGTGTATACCAATTACATGTTCACCAGTAATCATTCAAACATACTGTCAAGCACCAAAAACGGCAGAATTTGATGTTTTTGCGGAGCTTATTAAGCTTTAAAATCTTGGTCACAATTCATAATTTCTACTACTTTTACGACAGTTACTTTTAAAATCCTAAACGAGAGTAGATATCGAAAAACTGTTGCACGGTTTTGTTAGATATAGAGTGTTAACGAATATTTATGCGACAAAATGCACAGTGGTTCCAGCTAATTACGCAATTAAGATAATTCTCAATAGTGAACTAATTAGCAGAATCCGCACAATTTTAGTCCAGAAAAAATTAAACTACGTAGTGAAAAAACAATTCTTAACAATCTCGTTTAGGATTAAAAAATACAATATCTTGAAAGCAGTACAAATGATTAATCACGGCCTTGAAATGGTATAGACGTGTACATCGTTAATACTACTTTATAAAAAGATACGGTCACTACTGAATGTGTCATAGCAGCGAGATATCGACGAGGAGACAACACGACAGTTAGAGACTTGCATCTAGAGATTAGGGCAATGTGCGATACGAGTGCTGACTCGTCCTTACAACTTCCGCATTTCAAGGTCTTGAACGCGCAGAGCTCCCCACTATCTGCCACTTCAAAAAGTTAAAACTTACATTTTTTTTTTTAACCTTGCACAAGGGACGGTCATTATATGTTATGTATTTAAATTTCGAAAGTTGTGCTACGTTATTTCAACCCACATTACCCTACTATATTTACGATTACTTAAAGGTTCAAATCAAATTAAAATGCACTACAATACGTTTTAAATATCAAAATTAAATGTGTTTTGATCAATAGCTACAAAAAATCACTGCTACATGTTCTATAAAAAACACTGCCCACCGTCGCATTCATTTGTTTATAGACTCACATGGGCCGGCAAATAATAAGCCGTGACACATCTGAACCAACTTTAGGTCATGAGAGTACAAACACGTTCAGGAATACGGTTGCGCGTTAAGTCTCTGTCGTTGCTTTTCTAGCGCCTGAGATGGTAGCACATATGTAGAACCTAAATTAGCCAGGGTTTCACTCACAAACTGTTCAAAGTGTGTCATAATTTACTTAATTTAGGGGTGCCGCCTGCCAAGGGCTTAAAATGCGTTGCAATGTGTTCGTAAATAGTTTTTTTTAACGTGCCTATTGTGTCAGTATATGAAAAAGGAAATACACTTTAAACGATGACGGTAAGGTACTTTCAATACATTACGTCAATTAGAAAAATTATTTCGGAGTCGCTCCTAATTGTAAAACAGCTTCTCCAACCTGTTATTTCTGAAATACTACTCACGGGATCCGTGTTAAACTACTCTATAAACATTCAGTGGACTTTGCTTAAAACTTTCCACCATTAAAAAAATGGAGTCACCACTGAAAGTGTCAGTCAGGCGAGTGATCTACGATACCACTGCACGCTGTTTCAGTGTCTTGCGGTAGAGGCGATACCGCACCAGACGAGCCGGTCAACACCGCCCTTGGCGCCGTGCCTCATTTACACAAACACACGGCCAGTAGGCGGGCGTGTCATATCATACGTTTCTTGCTTTCATCAGGTGAAATGCCTGTTTCACGCCGAATAAACCAGGAGGAGAGACCTGGTGCTAATACGGGAAGTGCGTGGTCGTAGCTAGGTTAAAAAAAATCTTGCTGTTTATAAAAATTGAAACAGCCGATGTGCGCACACGTCTTTAAATAAATAAACTGGCACCTTCATTCTTCCTGTGCTGCTTTGCTCGGCTCAGCTACTTCATGTAGAGAGTCCTGGGTAATTTCCGCGTTGTGTGTTCTTTCTGTGGGCAGACGTTTCGGCGTAAGCCAAACGTTTCGGCGCGGCTCGCACAGAAAACGAGGACGTGCTCTGATTGGTTAACACACCCTTCCGTGTGGTCTGTTCTGTCTGCTTGGCGTACACGTGAACCAGGCATTGCAATTTCCATACACATAACGGAAAGGATGAGATTCTGTATATTGTTATTGATCATTTAGGTACTGAGTTGAAAGTTTATCATTTTTAAGTAAGTCTCGAAAAAATATATATATATATATATATATTTACACTTCCTATTGTTGTGTCTGGTCTTGTGATTCAGTTCATAAATAATCGTCTATGGTAAACACAAATCCTCACCTCCACCTCCCACCATCATTATCTACCAAAGACACCTGGATTAGTCGTTTAATGACACCTCTATCCACTGCACAGATATTAACACATATTTTGAAACAAATTCAAATATGTGTACATTACTCTGTGACTGGAATACGAACAATCTAAAACTAAGTATATTTAATGGTTGTATGTAGGCGTATCTCGATATTACTTTTTGTGACAGTAAATTACGAAAAAATGTGTTCCTAGTATTATTTTAGTGTGTGAAACTTTGAAACTTTATGTATTCTACATAAAAAGCACTGTATTTTTGTAACTAAACAAACTTCGGGGTCCTTCACAAGGAAACATTTCTGGGCCACCTCCGTAGGTGTCGTCATGCTCTCTATGTTTCCTCCCATTTTCCTCATAGATAATGTTAACGCCTTTCATTTTTGTTTATTGTATCAAAGTCAAAAACAATTTCAACAGTATCAAAGAAAATATTTATATTTTTCTGACAGTATTCATGAAATTCTTCAGTAGTTTTGTTTAAAGCTTGCTGAATTTACGTCAAAAGTTTTTATGATACGAACAAAAATTCCTTTATAGTTTAAAAATATTTAACTTTCTGTAACAATACAATAAACGTAAAAAAATACCCCAGTGTTCACTGCACCATCACAACTAAACATTAGCCAACACGTTTAGCATTAAAACATTTCTCCGAATTTTGAAAATATATACAAATTTATGCTAAAAATGCCTCCAAATTATGATTATAAATATTATGTAGTATGTAGGACAAGATACACATTCAGTTAAACGCACCCTTAAGGGAAAGTGTTAGACAATGTTATTGTATTTTTAGTTTTTGAGCGATAGAATTTATTCAAATTGTATTATCAAAATTTTCTCTTCAACAAAGAATAGGATATAGTCTTGGTAAACTGCTTGACATAAAAAATAATGGAATATGTTATTAATTTGTCATGCAGATTCATTGCAAGAAAGATATAGGTTAACTTTCAATAATTCTCTTGCAATGATTTTGCGTGACAAATTAATGCAAGATTCCATTATTATTAATGTCGAGCAGTTTACCAAGACTATATCCTATACTTTGTCGAAGAGAAAATATTGATAGTACAATCAGAATAAATGCTATAGCTCAAAAAAGGAAATACAATAAAATTGTCTAACACTCCCACTTAACATACACATATAAAATGTATTGAAGATGCTCTATTTCATCTACTAGAGAAAAGTAAACACGTTAGGATAGCTGTCAAGTAGTAATTTACACCTTCTTCGATTTCATCAGTTTTCAGGTTTTCAAAATTACGAAGTGTTGAAGATAAATGTCAAAAATGTCACTCAAACATTTGAATGTCTGATACAGTAGATATATGATAATTTCTAAAATGAGTTAAAAAAAGCATCTTTAAAACTTTGTAAAGGGCATTTTTATAAATCTATACAAGTGTGAAAACCATAGCTCAAATTTGTGTTATAAGTTATAAGTGTACACAGTGAGACAAAACAAGATTTTAATACCGAATTTGACGAATCAGTTATTTTCTTCTTAGTTTTGTACTGTGCCATCTAGGAGTTTTCAGTTATCTATATATATAAAAACGAAAGCTGACTGATTGACTGACTGACTGACTGACTGACATATCAAACTGCAGCCCAAACCGCTGAACCTAGAATCGTTAAATTTTTTGTGGGAGTTCCCCTCAGGTCGTGGGCGAGCACTAAGAAGGGATTTTTCGAAATTCGACCTCTAAAGGGGTGAAAAGGGGTGAAATGTGTTTCCGAAGAAACGTCGATAGAGCTCGAACCCGACGGCCTATCATCGTGATTTTTACTTTAATAGGAAACTCGTAAAAATGCATATTGGCCAATTTAAGGATTTTTCGAAATTTAACATTAAAGGGGGTGAAAAGACCTTAAATGTGTTTCCAATCAACTATCGATATCTATCGAACCCTTCGGGATAGAGAGTTGATATTCCTTCAAAATATTGCTTACGTAAATACCCAAAAAGTAGTTTTAGGTTTTTTGAAATTCGACCCCCAGGTAGTAAAAAGGGGCAAAATGTGTTTTTAAATAATCGTCTTTATCTTTGAAACACAATTGGCTATCGTCGTGATTTTAAGTTTAATTGG
The DNA here is from genome assembly GCA_003012365.1 of Medauroidea extradentata. NCBI lineage: Eukaryota > Metazoa > Arthropoda > Insecta > Phasmatodea > Phasmatidae > Medauroidea > Medauroidea extradentata. The sequence continues at coordinate 8,436 of PNEQ01073786.1, forward strand.
TTACTTTTACAAATGTCTATGACAGGACTCAAAATTGTTTTGAAATTCTTTATTTAAAGGGGTGAAAATACGTGAAATGTGTTTTCGATTATCCTTCCATATCTATCGAATCAATCGAGATATCGAAGTACTCTCTGCTTTAAATTGGTGCTTTTGTAAATATCCCAAGTACCATTTAAAATATATTTTCCGAATTCAGCCTTAAACTGATTAAAAATGGGGTAATATGAGTTTTCGACTCACATTCGATATATATCGATCCCATAGTTTTTTATATAGAGACGTGATTTTTGTTTAGGATTGATGCTTACTCAAATACCTAAAAAATGATTTCAGGAATTTTCGACATTCGCCACCTAAGAACGTGAAAAGGGGTGAAAAGTGATGAAAAGCGTTTTCAATTAATCGTCAATATATCTTGAACCCAGCGGGCTAATGTTGTGTTTTTTACGTCCACGAGATACCAATAGAGTATTTTAAAACGTAATTCAAGGGTTTTTCGAAATTTACTATCTTAAGTGGTGAAAAGACCTTGAACGTGGTTTAGATAAATCCTCGATATCTATCGAAACCGACGAGATATACAATTAATTTTTCCTTCAGGATGATAATTACAGAAATTATTGCAAAACGGTTTTCAGATTTTTCGAAATTTGATTTCTCAATACTGTGCAGGGGTGATATGTGTTTTTTTAGTGACTGATCGATTTTGATTCGACTGAACGGGCTAGCGATGTGATTTACACTTCAGTTGGATACTTATACAAATGTCTAAGATGTAAATTTAAAATATTTCGAAATTCGACACCCAAAAGGGTGAAAAAACACAAAATTTGTTTTCCATCAACCCACGATATCTATCTAACCAATAGCGATATTGAGGTGGTGTTTGCGTCAGAGAGATGCTTACGTAAATATAAAAAAAAATATGTATGTATTTTTTTTTAATTTGTAAGAAACGTAATTATTAATAATAAAACTTAGTTGGTCAATAATCAAGGCAGACGATCTGAAAAGCAGGAACGAGCAGCGAGAAACAACTTATACAGGAGTTTCACTACAGTAATCTATCGAGACGTGGTGTTGTACAACCTCTATGAGCCCAGGACACAGATATATATATATTTTTTAATAAATTTTATTTTCATGAATTATTTCGACGTTACGTAACGCAGTTGTTTGTCACTCAGGTCTAAATTCCGGGAGGTTCTGGGCTCGAATTCCGTTAAAAGCTGCGTGCAAACGTTCAATTCTGACACACAAAAATTACAAGGCAGATCGAATTAGTGCAATTTACATGTAGTCTTTAAAAGGGGTAAAATTTCAGTTCGTTTTCCACTTAGGATCCTCTACAATATCAGCTGGTATATCGTCGGTATACTGCCAAAAGTGATTAAGTCATAAATGCTATTTCGTTTAAAAAATGTAATAAATTGTAGATATTAACAAAAATGTGGTATGTTACTATACTGTGACACAACAGTACGAAACGACGAATAGACTTTAAACTTGGGCAATTGTTCGTGAACAACATATACATATTCCTAGCATTTTTATAATTTTATCTCATTTTGACATTGTCACTTTTGGCAGTAAACCGACGATATATCATCTCACTAATCTC
>PNEQ01073787.1:0-12308 GCA_003012365.1 Medauroidea extradentata
ATAGAAATATTGTAAGAAATTATTGTTCCTACCAGATTTACAGAAAATATTTCTCTTAGTTCATGGAACACCTAAAAGAATTACTAAAACATTAACAAGAGCAAAAAACAATTGTTTATCAGAAGCTGAAGAGGAAACTGTTAAAAAGTCAAGATATGTTGATAAAATTCCGAAAATAATGTTAAGGAACTGTTCATATTGTTCATATAGGTAGAACGACCAAAGTTACTTTTCCAAATTGTGAGCAGTGATATTTTGCAATGTGCTAATTCCGAATATTAGGTTCTTTACGATTTTTACTCAAATGGATTACCTGTATAAGTGCGCATGTTTACAGAATTTGCTCGACATTTACCGTAAGGCATGAATTTAATCTTATGAAACATTTTTCTGCATGAAACTACGGCAAAAGTTACTACTACATACATTGTAATACCTTCTTTAAAAAATATAAGTAAAAAAAATTCTTATGAGCCTAAGACATGCTGCAGGCATTGTTTTCTATCTAGTACCATCACCTAGACGTGTTAATTACTCAACATTCATTTTCATTATTTTCATTTATTCTACTAAAAAAAATTGTAGCAAAAAGGATGCACAGTCCAGTGAAAAATATATGAATATAAAATGTTAAAAAAAAGGTTTTTTTTTGCTAAAAAATTATTGGTAGTTGGTGGTAAGATGCAGCCATGTTTCTCAAAAACAATTTCGATGAAATATATGTCTTTGAATTGAGTAAATATGGCAATAACAATAATAATAATACACACAAACAAATAAAGAAAAAAAATAGTTTACTTTTTTGTTGGGAGTAAGCTTTATCATATAATATAGTCAATTCTCGGTACATCTACTAAGACATTACAACACAAAATTACTCACCTAATTCTCCATAACTTTACTGTAAGCAAATAACTGAGCATTTGTGTGTGAAATGTTACACAAAGTTTTAATTCAAAAGTGTTAAATTTATCACGAATGGACTATATACACCAGTATGTGCAGCAAATGGATTTTAACTATAGTTTTTAATTTATTACAGCACAGGGTTTGTAAAATTACAGCACAGGCTTGTAAACGAGGTGATTGACAAAAATATATCGGTGAGCACAGAATAAGTGTGTTTCATACTACTACGAAACTCAATATACAAGCTGTTCTTTAGCTTATGTTAAAATTTTTCGGATACGATTCCTTATCAAAAATGAGGTTTAGTTACACAATGAAATTTTAGCCTATAGCACAATTTGTAAAGGAGAAAATTAATTTTGTAATAGTATTTTGGCAAATTTTTAGAAACAATGTGGTATTAACTTTCAGTTCTGTGCATAGTGATAATTGTTACAGAGACCTTCTACCAAATCCAGAAACAGCATTTTAAAACTCCCTTCATGAAGATAACAGGGCTGGTCATCCTCTTAGTGACTACAACTTATATGGCGTTGGGTTTTGTGAATATTTCATGTTGCTTTTCTGAGCAGTACATCCTAAGCAAAAAAAAGACTTATTTTTACAAGTCACTAGAATCTACCATTTACTATAAAATGCATTCTAGTGTATTTGTGTCAAGAATACACTACCTGACATGTAGGCAAAAACTGCTACACCCGCAATGTAATCAAACATAGCACGCTTGTAAATGCATTTTGCACTTTTAAAAACGCATCCTGCTCTACAGTTCTTTAGAGTCATGTCGCATATTTCAGTCAAGTAAACCTCAACAAACTTACTTTCAAGCAACTCCATACTCTGGCATGCCTATCACACACAATTTTTGGCATGTTTCATATGTGAATTTCTTCAAAAAGGAAAAGAAATTTGTGCGCTAATAATGCTAGTGCAGAATCTGACTATTTTTATGAATTAATTCTTGTAAACGATGGATTATAGCGAATTTCAAAAGGAGGACATATTATGTTTCTTGTTATGTACTGCTCAGAAAGTTAACTTGAAATGTATGCAAAATCAAAAAACACAGAAGTTCTACTCAATGAGAAGGTATTATTTTCATGAATGGGAGGATTATAAAGAGTGACTTCTTGATAGGTTGAAGATCTCAATAACACTAAGGATTGTGTACAGAACAAAAATGTAACTCCTTGTCAGTTCCAATATTTTGCCAAAATAATGTTTAAAACTAAATTTCCAAGTGTGAATTTCTGTCTTACGAATAACACTAGATAAAAGTTTCACTGTTAAACTACAACTCATTTGTAGTAAAGAATCACATACCAAAGATAGTAATATAAGTTAAGGAATAACCTGCATATATTTGAGGAGACAAAATGAAAATCATATTATTGGGAGGGACGTGTCCCCTTTGGTTGTGATGCCCATTGCCAGTATAGCCAGCCAGTATTAAATTTTCCTCTACAAAGTTTATTGACTGTTTGTGTAGTTAACTATATTTTTTAAAATATTTCATAATTTATACTGAAAAAAAATGTATGCTGCTTTCATTTAAAAGTGGTAAAACAATGAAATAGAGGCTAATTTCATGTTTTATTAAACAAATTTGTGTGGTGATAATGACAAAAATCCTTTAAGTCTCAGAATATTACATATATGTGTGTGTGCATGTCTTTATGTGTCTCTGGCTCTCTCTCTCAATATATATATATATATATATTTATCTCCCTGTGTCTCCTTTCTTACTATACCTCTCTCTCTCTATACATGTATATATATATATATATATATTTACAGACACGACACACACACACACACACTTCAGATTCGCATAATACGAGTAATATGTTCCATGAAATGAAAGCGCTATATGACTCCGCATTACGTGAGTTCCAAATAATCAAGTGGGAAGAATTGAAGTTTACGTAGTTGTTTAGAAAAGACCCAAAAAAACAAGCACTTTTCCAACAAATTAATGGTGTAGATACATATAAATTCTGTCAAACATTGAAACAAAGAAAATAAGAATAGGTATGTTTTAGCTATACAGTATCTGGAGCATCTGACAACAAAATAAGCACAAGGCATAACTACTTGTCTTGGCAAACACACCGCAATATGTCCTATTGATTTCTCCCTAAAAATGTGAAGATGTCTCCAAAATTAAACAACCTAATATTTAAAAAAAATTAAACGGTGAACACCTTTAAATACAGTTTAAAAACTTTAACAAAACAGAAACAAAACCGCGCACAAAAGCCAATCACTGCTGATGTGCATGTAACCAAGTTTGTTTTTCCGCCAAGAGCCCGCTATCATGGCGCTTTCCAGCACAGCGGGTGTTGCGTCTACATCCTCAAGAGAGAGGGGTGGGGTAGCTGGCATGTTAGCATCTTCTTCTCCACTTCTCACGTCTGCCGCCACAGCTGAGTTCACAGGGGCCTGCTGCGTGCAGTGATGAACAGGAACAAAAAAAATTTCTAGCACTTCTTTTCTTGTCGTACAAGTCTCTGTACATACAACACATATTGCCAATTTCATTTTGAAGGTACTTTTTTTTTTCAATGGGATCTTTATCTACTAAAATCACACGTATGCTTAGTTCATTTTCCTAAGAAAAAATATTTTGCTGTCAGTTCTCATTTGGCTTTAGGCACAGTATCGTCACCAATTTCCATCTCTATGTGTCTCATTTCATCCTATTCAATGAGTTCTTCTGCAGTGAATTCCACATCATGTGAAGTGATCAGTTTGTTGATATCTGTTGCGTCGAGCTCCTCAAACCAAGTTTTTTTCCTATTTCAACTACTTTCTATGCTACTTCTTCCAACTGTTTCTCAACAGGCTTAAAACCACGGAATTCTTCTTTATAGGAAGGACATAACTTCTTCCAAACACCACTAAGGCACGATTCATTATTGGTGTTCGATTCCGCACTCTCACTTCCGTAGAAGTTAACGTATCTGACGTCAACTGTTTCTGGAGATCATTTCTACTTTTCAAAATGGTTCTCTCTGTAAATTTATTTCGTCTGAAGGAACTGCCAATTACAGTCTTCCCTTAACGGTTTTTAGAGCGCTGAATAACTTCTAATTATGTTTCTAATGAAATTGTCTTCCTTTTTTCTACTACTTTATCAGTCAGTACTTCCTTCGCAGATTCCCTGTTCACACCAAATAAATGTATCTATCCGTAACAGAGCGAAAGTTAACTATCACAACAAATGATTAAAAAAATGACTAGCTATTTATGCGAAATGTTTGCCTATTGCTCAAGAAAACTATCATGTAATCTTTTCATGCGTGCACACACTCAGTGATTACTGTCTTGAAAAGATAACAGGACAGGAAGCCCGATACGCCGTTATCTTGCAGTTACCCAAATGGCATTCACACATGAGGGGCAACGGGATGTAAGCATCATTCTCTGCTCGCATGATGCGAGTTTTATGTAGCGCTGTTTGAATCTTATATGTACATTTTATTCTCACATTACGTAAATCTGCGGTAAGTGAATCCGTACTAAGCTATGTGTGTACATATGTGTGTATATATATTAGTTGCAAGTGACTATTTGCTGAGCGGTCTAAGTTTATACAGTGGTGGCAGAATTTAGGGACCCTTGTGTGCACTATACCTGTTGTGTTACCTTTTGTGGCAACAAATCAGCCACTTGCATGCCATGGCTATCATATGAACATTGTAAGGTGATACAGCAGCGGTAAGATCAAAGGGGTTAACATGCATTGTGCGGCACATGTTATGTTATTGCTATGCGTGGCGGCGACCACCTGCATACCTATCAACGTTTCATAAAAGATTCTAATGACAGTATATATCATGGTTTAGAGCACTCCTGTGTGTACTCTCTTCCGCAGGATGGTGCTTGACCCAGATATGATATCCTTCTAGGAGCTTTGAGGTAAAGACTTGCCACGAGAATTCTAGACTTTAGATTAAGAGTATAAAATACGGCTGTGACAAAGACCAGAGAGTTTTGGCCAGCAGGCAACTGGTACGAGTTGTGATAGTGACTGATTGCGAGAAGAATTTAAGAGTGTTCATTGAGATTGTTTGTGGCAGTGAGTAGTGTGACAAGGGAGTTCCAGGGCCTCAAGAGGACCATCAGTGTGTTCCTAGTTAGGACATTGTGTCCACCATTTGTGAATGGTGGGAGAGACATTTCACATACAGAGAACTTGTATAGAACTGTGAATTTATTATTTAGACTCTATAACCTTTACATAAATAGTAGTCATTTGCGTTGTTTGAGGTTTTATTTAATATTAATTAACCATTAGTGACATATAAATATTATTTTGGTGTGGGTAGTTGTATATAAATTAGGTTGGCTTTATTTATTTTCTTTTATTTCACGAAAGACTAGGGATGTGTCCGACGCATCGGCAAGAGATCGGAACCGGCCAATCTTGGCTGAATTGGCTGTTTTATAAGAATCGGAAAATGTCAGATTTATTACGATTCCAATTTTGTAGTTATCGTTCACATATACAACTACTGTAATTAAAAAATTTCCAGACATACAGCACAGTGACTTCTTTTATTAACAAAAACACTGACGTCAAACAATAACCAAACATCAAATGGCGATGGAGGTTAATTTTGTCCGTGGTTAAGAAAGCAGTGTACTTTGTAAATGCTAACATCTAAAGCAGTTATTTGTTGTACATGAAAACTCACATCAGGAAAAATTTGGTTCGAAAATGCAAGCAGAAAATATTATTTCACTGTGTGTTAATAAAAACATTAACAAGTAAAAGTAAACAATAGGAGCAGAACCCGCCATCTTCGGTGATTGTTCATGGCAGCCAACTGCAAAGAGTAAAATTAACCAGATTGCATATTGCTCCGGGATTATAATGCCAGTCATTTTAACAATGCTTCTGTTTCTGGCACAGCTTTTAATATTAAATATCCGATTTCACGGTTTACAAAAAAAAAGATAGGAAAAAATAATTTTAAAACAATTTTATACACTTTCAAAGAAGCAATACAAAAAATTTGCAAGCAGTACTACTTGTGGCCATTCGGCTACACCTACTAAAGCCACTCCTTAATCATTAAATATAAACCAATGTAAACAATACTAGCGTACAAAGAAAGACCCATTTTTAGACACGATGTGATTTTAGGGAATGAATATTTGCGATGGCAAAAAGTGTTGTTATAAACTACTTTTTGGTTAATACAAGTGATGAATCGATTGCGAATTGCAATTCGTGCAAATGTGATAATAAACAAGGCAGGAAAGACAAACGGACCTTCAGTACTATGAATCTTCAAAATCACTTGCAGCGAATGGCACTGTCATTGTTGGAAATAGTCATGTCACACGCATGTAACAACCCCCTTGCACAGAGTGTGAGGATGATCCTGGCATCTCAAGTAGTAACAGTGCAAGTAGTGGTGCAGATATATCTTCTCTACTTTCAAATTCATTTTCACCTTTAACTTCCACTTCAGTTCCATTTTAGCTTTAGGAATATCTCAAAATGAACTAGTAAAACCTGCTACAACAGAATCAAGAACGCTAAGGCAACCAACTTTAATGGCCGTTATAAACAAGACAAAGAAATTTGGCTGTGATGATCCGAGAAGTAAAGACATAACCAAAATGATTACAGAGATGGTTTGCACGGACAGTCAAACATTTTCTGTGGTTGAAGATATAGGTTTTCGTAGATTGGTTTCACATCTAGAACCAAGATACCTGATGGTAACAAGGCAGCATCTGGCAAATACAGTTATACCACAAATGTATGAAAAATTTAGAAATCAAGTAACAAATGTATTAGCAAGTGCCCAAAACATAGCTGTGACAATTGACATTTGGACTTCTGTCAGAGGCCATGACTACCTGAGTGTCACGGTATACTTCATCAATGATGATTAAGAACTCACAGAACTAGCCCTGGAAGTAATTCTTTTTGAAGGTGCTTCCCATACTGCTGCATTGATAGCAGAAAACTGGAAAACTATTTTTCAAAAATGGGGACTCCCCAACAAAATGTTTGCCATAATTACGGATGGTGCAGCAAACATGAAATCTGTCCTTGAACAGTCATCAACAGATTCAGCTTTTAAAGGGTTAACTTGTAACATCTACTCTCTTCAACTTGTGCTGAATGACAGCTGCTTCAGCAAGAGTTCAATGGTGAACCTTGTAGCAAGTTGCAAGAAAGTTGTTTCTCACTTTCACCAATCAACCAAATCATCCAAGATTCTAAAGCAGACATAATCATCCTTGGAACTTCCTCAGCATGAGTTGGTGCAAGATGAGCCAACACGCTGGAACTCTACATTCCACATGCTGCAGAGACTGACTGAACAACGTACTGCTATAACTGTGGCCACTGCCTCAATTAATTTGAATGTGGAACAGTCAAACGGCGACTGGGTTCTCCCGGAAAATCTAGGGAAGCTCCTTAAGCTATTTGATGAGGCAACAAACTCTTTCAGCTCATCTAAAGCCACAATTAGAGATGTTATACCAATTATAACAAGCCTACAGTGTGCAACAGAAAAGTTTTTTTCAGTTCAAGGATTGGGTCGCATAGCTAGAGACATCAAAAAATCACTTGCTAAGAGATTTAATGGCATTAAAGAAGACCCATTGTACATGGTGGCAACTGCTGTGGATCCTCGTTGCAAAACTAGGTAAGTACAATAAGTAGCTAGTATTTCCTTCATTTTGTTGTTTTTTGATATATGTGCATAATTCATTTGAACTCGGGACCTAATATCTGACTTATCAACAAGAAACCACAGTGGTCGAGCAGATAGTATACTCGCTTCCAAAATCATTTCCAAATAATTTAAGTTACCTTGACCAACCCTTGCTTTGAGGCCTAAGCTGTTGAGAGCATTCAAATCGCTTTATTTATATATAACTTTCTAGACTATCTGCACATACGAAGAAAATTATCGTACTGTATGTCTCAATTGTTGCAGACCCTTTCAAGAGGAAAGCTCGGTGAAGAAGGTAAAAGAGGAGCTCTTAAAATTATGACAGCCTATGTGGATAGGATGACACCTCAAATTCCCAGACCACTGAAGTTAAAACTACTATCACTATCACCAGTGTCAGAGAGGCTTCTTTATGGTCTATTTGTGAAGAGCTCATGAATGCTTCTCAGAGTTCCAGTGATCAGCCATCACCACGTGAAGATTCAGAAAATGAACTGACTCGATACCTTAGTGAGCCAAATTTGCCTATTCATGCTGATATTTTAAAGTACTGGCATAATTCTCAGCACTTAAAACTAAGAACAGTGGTACGGAAATTCTTAGGAGTTCCTCCAAGCACTGTCAATTCCGAACAATTGTTCAGAATTGCAGGAAACATAGCAGACAAGAAACGGAACTGGCTGCAGCCACAAACTCTGCAAAGTTGATGTTTTTGAAAAGAAAACCTTGTAAAGTTCTCATACAAATATCAATTTATTTTTTGAAAGGAAAATAATTTTAATTTGGTAGGCCTAGTCAATAATAATCCAAAAAATACATATCCAATACATCAATGAACAGAAAATGGCAAAATATGCCGAAAACCATCAAAAACAGATTATTATGTACTTTAAAAAATTTAATATTCCATGTTTAAAATGTAACAGAATTATTTAGCAAATTTATCAGTTCTGAACAAATTATAACTTATTAGTAAGTTTAATTTAAGTTTGTGAAGATGTGGTAAATTAATTACGGTAGTAATGCAACAAAGTATTCTTTGTTTCTGTCAATGTTTAAAATTGCACATCTTTTCAGTCCTTATTTACAAAGTGTCAAAAGATATTTAGACTAGTTTGTAAATGTGATAAATAAATATGTTTCAGTAAAATACCATGTTTTGTTCTTGCTGTCACTATCATGTTTATTTCCTTTTTCAAAACAACCATTTATAGAAGTGGGCTGATTAATTTCATTTAAAGGGTGTAGATGTACCAATACCAAGTATTAAAATGATTTTTCATAATTGACTACAAATTAAACAAAAATCGGAATAAATTGGAATCGGCAAATCTCTGAATCTGTAGTTCGAATCTGGATCAGATTTTAAGGGCCCGTGGCACATAATATTATACCCTATCTTTACAATGTTAATTTTCAAATTCTTTTTTATGAAAAACTATTAATGATAGATAGCTGAAACTTCGGCAAATTACAACTATACTAAAGTATGTTAGTTCTATCTTTTGTAAATCATAATATGTTGGAAGGTTTTTCTTTAATAATGAAAATTATAACTATCAGTTTTGGATGCAACTGTACAAACGTTGATAGTTGCAGCCATGAACAAATATTTATATGAAATGTATAGATAACAAGAATAATATTAATGTTATGATGTTAATTATACTTCATTGGATGTTAGGTATTAAAAAGTATTCTTGTTATTGTATATTAAACAATTAGTTTCAATTGCCACGATACTCATAATGGAAATATGTCGTTCTTATCCTCGGCAAACTAGCAGGCGAAAGGTAGGCCCATTTCCGCTAAGCCACCCTTGCTTCTCGGCCACCCCAGGGGGGAGGGTTCACAAGTGCCGTTTACAAACACATGCTTCGCACAGACAAGACATTTCCATTCGTGGTTGCTTTCAGTAAATAATAGTGCCTAGTTATCGTTGTGGCAACTGTGCAGCAGTTCGGAGTGGGATAGTACGACTCAACTTATATTTTCCTGTGTTGAAAGCATTTCTCCAACTATGGTATTCTTTAAAAAACTCATATACAGTTTACAAAATATGAATTCCTTTATGTAATATATATATTACACAAACTTTATTTTTTACCTAATTGTTACTTCCTATACGTGGTAGTTAAATTAAAACTGGCTGACATACTATTTATAATTAACATTTTACATCATCATCATTTTCATTTTTCTATCTCGTCAGTTTCATAAGCGTATATCCAGGATGTTCGGGAATGGACTCTTAATATTTTGGGATGCGGTAATTTGTAAAAATTGGATTATGTATAGTTTATTACAATTTGCACTGGGGAGATCCATCCCTGAAACTCGAGTTTATAAAGAGAATTTTTGCAACATATCAGAAAAGGTGTTCCAATAATAACGATTTTTAAAATTATGTTCAGTCTAAATGAGATCTACATAACATAAAAAACAGAGTCGAAACCATCCCCTACAAAAAAAAAAGAGGCGTGGCCCCTCTACAATTGCATTATTTACTGGTATGTGATATGGCAATTAGATGCAGTCATAGTACCCATTAAGTGCCAACTAACTAAATTCATAAATATAAAATTCTAATAATGAGATTTTCTTAGACAGATTAAAATGTAAAAAAATTCTTCTAGACCCCTACAGGTAGCTAATCCCATGCAGATTGTCGTGAAAAGTTTTGTCTGTGAATTTTTAATAGAATTGCCTATGTTGATCCTTGCAAGATTTTAATAAAATTACGCGGGGGAGCATGTAATGTATAACTGATGCATAAATTGATGCCAAAGTCAGTAACAATTTTATTGCGTTCCAAGTTATATTAGTTGTGTAAGTTTTCTCTATGACAGCAACTTCACTACTAATATCTACCACACACGTTCCACGTTTTTCGTTTTGAATACCTAAGCCTATTACAAGTATTTTTATTACTTTTAAAAATTCTAAATCACAACATTGTCAGGATAACCTGTAAAGGGATAGGAAAATGTATAGGGTTATAATTCTATATGGTATAAGGAGAAATTATTTTAGACGCCTCAGTTGGTTTTAAAAACGTGGTATATTTTCTTTTTTAATCATAAATAATTTACTAAAAATACACAAACCAGAAGAGTTGCATGTTCTTTGGGACACGATAGATTATTGTTTGAAATTATAAAAAAATGCGAGAATATTTTGTGCCAGCATATTTTCCAAAACACCCTGCACCTTGTAAGACTTGACGACAGTTGTATGTCACAGATTAGCTGTGGTCAGACAACTCGGCTCCCACAGAGACCATCCAGGTTCGATTCTGGACGGGGCCATTCCCCGACAGGAATGTTGAAAACGTGACAGACATGGCAGTTTTCCAGTGGGTTTTCTCGAGGATCTCCATTTTTTCTCTGTTTTCTTATTCCATCGCTTCCCCATTACAGGGCTTCATTACATATCATCTTTGAGGGCGTGTAGATGCCTATATGCACCCAGTTAGAAATCTGTACTCAGAGCAGGGTAACCTGCTCTCAGATACCCGCCCCATACCGGATTTGCGACACTACAGTAGATACAGTATCTTCAGTAGTGCCGCAAACCCGGCTTCTATTGTTCCACTAGAACAATAATAAAAAAAATTTAATTTTAGCAAAATATGTTTCATTTGCCGTACAATGAGAATTCTACTAACAAAAATAAAAAGAGGTTTACAAGTACTTTATTGCCCTCAAATGTTTTTTTTTTTTCCTTTACATCTGTATAAACGTAACTAGGAAAAATTCAGTGAGAAATATCTGTTCTAAAATAGTGTCTGCATAATTTTTTCAACTGAAAAAAGTAAGAAAATTAGAGATTTTTGTAAACATTTGAAAATTATCACAACAGGAAGTTATAGTCCAAATTTAACGTTCTAACATTCGAATTTTGTGTTTTTTAGAGTGCAATATTGAAAAAATTTTCAACATAGACAGCACCAATAACTTATAACTACGTACAAATTTTGTTACATTTGCCAATGTTCAGAAATTAGTGACGCGTACTATACATATATTTTCACGTCCACAAGAAACTTTTTTACTGCTCACTTGAAGTGATCAAAACAAATGGCCGGAAGAAAAAAATAAACTACCAGTAATGAAGGACAGTTGTTACTTCCGCAAAAAATAACAATTTATAAAGTCATTTTCTCTGTGATACAAGCACAGTTTGTTGTACTGTTAAGTCACTAAGTGAAACTGTCGTGATAGTTAATTATAAATTTGTACGTGTAATTTCTTACTACCAAGATTTTTGTTTTTGTTGAGAAAATTCTTAACTTATGTTTTATTGTTTGTGCATACAAATTTAAATTTATATACTAATTTTCACTATGATACTCAATTAACTGCTGACATAAATTAACTATTTGTAATTTAATTTTACAGCCATTAATATTATGTAAACAATTTAATGGTTGTCATGATTTCAATTTTTATCCTGCAAATGTAACTTCTATTTGCTGAGAACGTGTCATTAGTACTACTACTACTGGTGGCGGGGGTGGTGGCGGTGGCGGGGATGGTTAGTAGTAGTAATAGTAATAGTAATAGTAGTAATAATAGCGGTAGTGGTAGTGGTGGTGGTCGTGGTGGTGGTGGTCGTGGTGGTGGTGGTCGTGGTGGTGGTGGTCGTGGTGGTGGTGGTGGTGGTGGTGGTGGTGGTGGTGGTGGTGGTGGT
>PNEQ01073788.1:0-12309 GCA_003012365.1 Medauroidea extradentata
TCGGCAGTCGAATACAATTCACAATGCGCAGTCAGCAGTCGGCAGTCGAATACAATTCACAATGCGCAGTCAGCAGTCGGCTGTCGGCAGTCGAATACAATTCACAATATGCAGTCAGCAGTTGGCAGTCGGCAGTCGAATACAAATCAAAATATGCAGTCCAGCAGTCATCATGTTTTTTGCATTATTTTTAAAAGTTGCTATTTAATAATCAGCCATGTTTTGAACATATTGTTTTTAAATTTGTAAAATTGCTTAGTTTGCTTTTAGCACCGTATAAAATCTCTTTAAATAATATTTGTTTACATCACGTGATTACGAGAGTAACGCCTGATTGGTTGGAATTTTTCGGCAGTCGGCAGTCCAGCAGTCAGAGATAAAGTTCGCCATCTCCTACTGCTGAACTGCCGAATGCTGACTGCTGACTGCGCATTGTGAATACACACATCTCAATGTACACATTAATCTCTGACAGCCGACAGCGGACTGCCGACTGCTGACTGCCGACTGCGCATTGTGAATACACACATCTTAATGTACACATTAATCTCTGACAGCCGACAGCGGACTGCCGACTGCTGACTGCCGACTGCTGACTGCCGACTGCGCATTGTGAATACACACATCTTAATGTACACATTAATCTCTGACAGCCGACAGCGGACTGCCGACTGCTGACTGCCGACTGCGCATTGTGAATACACACATCTTAATGTACACATTAATCTCTGACAGACGACAGCGGACTGCCGACTGCGCATTGTGAATACACACATCTTAACGTACACATTAATCTCTGACAGCCGACAGCGGACTGCCGACTGCTGACTGCCGACTGCGCATTGTGAATACACACATCTTAATGTACACATTAATCTCTGACAGCCGACAGTGGACTGCCGACTGCTGACTGCCGACTGCGCATTGTGAATACACACATCTTAATGTACATATTAATCTCTGACAGCCGACAGCGGACTGCCGACTGCGCATTGTGAATAGGGCCTTACACTACTTTTAGGGCAAGCTCTTTGCTACACTGTACCAAAATGCACATATTACAATGATATGTTTCACGTTTTTGTACACTCCCGGTTACACCGGCTGTACAAAAGGTACAGGATGTTCACAATAATACGCCACTTTATAAGTCCGTCATAAACATATCACCAGCTCCTCGTATATCCTGGCCTATCCATACGAAGACTAGCGACTTGTTTGTATAATGGCCGAGCTCGTAGCACAGTTTGTTGTGCGCCGGTGGACAGTGTGAAACACTTCTCTCTGGATTCTTTAGTATTCGTTGTCAGTTTTCTAAACCAGCTTACAAACATCTTCACTTTTCACCTCGCCAGCGGGCTTATTCTGTACGGCCAAGTTGCGTTAGAACTCGTTTACTCGGAAGCAGATATGAAGGAAAATACTGAAGCAAATGTGCGCGGGTATCGGAGGTTGCGCAAAGCCCGGAATAAGTTTGTTATGTTGTGTAATAAGTGTTATAAATAATTACATTGGCTGAGACGGTGATATATAATAACTCTGCAGTATATGCTTTCACGAATAAAGACCCTTGGTTTGTCAAAAGTTCCATTTAAAAGTCTTGTGTATGCGGTGAAAATACTCAGGTGGAATAACCTCATTCTTTGACTTGGAAACACGGATAATCCCTTCCTACATCTTTATGTGTTAATTTTACAGCAACGTGTGGAAACACGACTACGAATTACGAAAAGACAAGCCTACATTATGTACTGCAATACACTAGGATATCGTTAGCCTTTTATGTTGAGGCATAGTCATGACAAACAAGGCTATTTTGTGCTTGAGGGAAATTCGTGCACTAAAATAATAAAGGATAATTACACGAAAAGTGGTAGTGGTAGGGTCTGTAGAGGTCAAAATGTGGAGCAAAAATACAAATGTTTTGTGTCCATTTAACCTGATACTAACCTAACCACACAAAAAGTGAATTACTATTTTTAATTAACCTGAAGTATGGTACCAAGTTTAGCATGGTATTCACTGATAATTAGCCTACTAAACTAATTTATGACAGTGGATGTAAAAGATTAAATATTCAAACAAAAATAAACATAGTTACTTGGTTTTACTTACATATGTATACATTTACTATATTATGTCCATCTAACATAACGTTACCTTAACCCCACAATAAGGGATTAAACTAACCTTTTATAATTAGATGGGTATTCAATGAACTCAACAGTGGCTTTTTGTATAGGTTTCATCGAAGTAACCTAATAATTTGGCCTACGCTAACTATATGCCTTAACTAAATTACTATCCACTACCTTCAAATTGTCAACTTCCAACTCAACTTGCCAGTATAGCCTATGTTGATATAAACACAAACATATACAATAGCTATACGAAACGGTTCTTTCCTTTAATTATCTAAAAGGTCTATATCACTCAAACATAACTACTGGTGTTTAAAAATTTATTCTGCTTTGTCCCGAAAAAACTAGGTTATGTTAAAAAATCATACCTTCCACCCAACCCCGCAATTTGTTGGCGAGTGCTATTCAAATTATCTCGGACACCCTAAATACATTAACGATTTATTTAAAAAAAGTGTATCTGTTAAAATTCACTACTGAGGTTGCCTAGAACCAAAATTTTCAATACTACAAACGACCACGCACGTAACGTTAAATTCACAAACTCGGGCGAGATTGTATCCCAATTACACAATAAACACATGAATAATTTTTCTACAGGGGTGTAGTGTATTTAGGGAAAAATTAACTCTCATCTCTATTTTTATACTATCCATTACTTCCTTGCTGCCACGTGCTTCGTTGTTTATACTCGCAGAACCATACATAGAGCGAACTAAAAGAAAGGTGGCAAACTTACGCACCGCAAACGTTTCTCGATTTCATCATAAATAGAGTAATTTTCGGACAAAAGGGCAGCCAACCTACGATGACCGTCAAAGCAAAACGATTGAAGGTATCTCATAGAAGCAACATTTGCAGAAGTAAATTATAGCGTCGGAAGTAATCAGTGGCGTACAGAATCAATCGCGAGAAACGAAACGCTATTTCGACAGCCGAAGTAAAGCAAATTACTTCATGACGGGACTTTGCTTCGGCAGTATAGAATAGGGCTGCAGGTACACAACTTTTATGGCCTTCCTCATTACTTCGAGCCAAGTAACTCTTCAGAAATTGAAAGCTCTAACTATAAAATTAAAACAAAAATAGTTAAATCATTACTGAAAATATCAACATACTTAGCCTAATTTATTGATGAGATCACCTTCCTCTCTCTCTCTCTGTTTATATATATATATATATATATATATATATATATATATATATAGAGAGAGAGAGAGAGAGAGAGAGAGAGAGCTGTGTGTGTCCCTGAAAACTTTTGAACCAGTGGGCCCGAATTTACTCAAACTATGTACACATGTAAGTAACCTGACTTCACTTTTATATGTGTCGTTTTTGCGCCGTTCACATTTTTAAAATCGCGGTCATTTTATCATTTTTGTACGAGCTAGATATCTAAGGAACCATTATTTAGAATTTCATCAAAGTCGGTACATTTTATGAAAATCTAAGTAAGATGAATTGACTTCAATGCATTTCGTTCACACAGTATACAAAGTTTCAAAATGGTGACAATTTTTTAATATTTTTAGCATATAACAACATATCTAAGGAAATACTTTTCCGAATTTCATTAAACTTAGTGCACGTATACTACATACAAAACTGACTTTACTTTGTGTGTTTTGTTTACCGTGTGTTCATGGCAACCATTTCATATTTTTAGCATAATATGACATATTTGGGGAAATATTTTGCCGAAGTTCACTAATCATGACACATATATACTACTTAGTATGTTGACTTGGCTTTTGTGCATAACGTTTATCATATGTTAATTTTTTTTTTAACGGCGGCCATTTTCCTATTCTTAGAATAATAGGTCATATTACAGGAAATGTGTTTCTACATTTTATCAAACATAGTACACGTGTACTAATTAGTAAGATGATCTTGACTTTTGTATCGTTTGTTCATTCTATGTTTATATTTTCATAAATGTGGCCATTTTTTTTAGTTTGACATAACTGAAAAAAAATTTCCGATTTTTAATAATTGTTCCTTTATACTGATATTATCAAAACGGCGATAATTGTTTTTATATGTTTAGAACAATTTTATACCTGAGGAAGTTTTTTTTTTTTTTTTCGAATTTTATTAAACGTAGAATACATATACAGTACTACTTTGCATACTAACTTGACTTTTGCGTACTTCGTTAATAATGTGTTCACATTTTTTTATAATGGTGGCCATTTTTATATTTTTATCATAATACGACATCAAGAAATATTTTTCTTAATTTCTTCAAATTTAGTACACATACACAACTTAGTAAGCAGACTTCACTTTAGCATTTTTTTTTTCATCCTGTGTTTTTTTTTTATAATGGAAGCCAGTTTGATACTGATGGCATAATAAGACATTTCAGGAAACAGTTTTCCTAATTTCTTCAAACTGGCTACACATATACAACATAATTATCTGGCTGGCCTTTTACGTATTTCGTTCAATTTAGGTGATTTTTAGAAAAAGATCGCCATTTAGCATAATATTATATCTCAGAAGTTTTTCCCTAATTTGATCAAACAGTGTACACGTATGTGACATAGCAAGATGGCTCAGCTTTTGTGTATTTCTTCCATATTCTGTTTATATTTTCAAAACGGTGACACATATGTGTCATTGTTTTGAAAATATAACATTTAACAAGCATAACACATAGTAAATATTGGTCATATTAAATGGAAAACTAAAAAACTTAGTTTACTGTAAGAAGAACTCAATCTTCATTAATGCAGTTTCATAAAGAGTTTTTAAAATGTGCCTTGAATAAATTATTCGGTTGTGTAGTTAAAAAAATACGACAAAAATATTAATTTTTAATTTATTCACAGTTAAATGTTGTGGATATTATAACTGTGTGAAGGCTGCAGTGATATAAGTTAACAATTGGAACAAAATAAATGTTAACTATTGTAGCAATACCATTAATAGCTTACGTCATAAAACGCAACAAGTAAAGTTTTTGCTTTGACATCTCCAGTAAAATAACATCAACAATGATAATAGTGGTAGCAGTACAACTGGAAGCACTTGAATTGAAGTGACTATATTCTAAACGGTATTCATTAAGAGGTGCTTATTTCACGTACACTTGCACGATTTACTGAAATATTATCTTCGATCCGATGGTCTTTGCAGTGGTCCAGTGATCCAGCATGAGGAAGTAAGAATACAAATGACCGCACATCGGTGGTTTTCTGTGATGTTCACTAAACACAAATATGCTAACGGATAATGACTGCAGTCTGTCTAGAGTAAGGACAATTGAAGCATTACATATTAACCTGTAAAATTAGGCTACTTTCACTTTAACGCCACATGTTGTAAAGCTGACATATCTTGAACACTATTTGATACACACGCCAAGATTGAATTTTCCATGGAAACAATATTACTACGTAATTACACTGAAAGAAAAATTTGTAGGACATATGTATATTAGCAGTGCGCCCGCGGCTTTGCTCGCGTGTATTAACCATAGCAGATAGTATTTACTTTAATTGGAAAACATCTTTGTATACCAGATAGGTAGTTCAGTCATCAAGCGTATGAATGACACAGCTGATAGATGAGTTAACTCTGCAGCAGGAAAAGTAGCTATAGCTGTCCACGCGAAACCCAGTCTTAAGTTTGTCCTTGCCACTGACAGCGAATTCGCCTGGGCCTTATTTATAGTCACATCAATGATGACGTGAGGTAATTACAGATTCTTTACTATGAGAGGGTAATCGCATCAAATACCTAGTTTGCGTGGTATTAAGACTGATTTCACCCGAGCTACAAACAACTGCGCCACATAACATCCAAGTTATTCATGATTATTTATTATTATTTATTAGAAAATAAAATATTAATTTTCTGAGCTCATTGAGGTCGTACAACAACACGCCTCAGTAGAATTATAAAATGAAACTCCTGTATAATTTATTTCTGAGTGGTCGGACTTACTTTTCGGACCGTCTGCCTTGAAAGTTTACAAACTAAGTTTTCTTCTCAATAATTACGTTATCTTATAAAATAGAAACTTGCATTACATTTCTGGTACTTACGTAAGTATAATTCTGGCCAATATTAGGCCTACTTATTCATTTCTGTTACGCGACTGTCAGACATGTACACTTACATTTTTCATTTGTATTTAATTTTTGCTATCCGTATGTGTTCTCTATCATTATTTAAATATAAATGGAAACATATTTTGTGGTCACTATAAAATAATTCTGCAGGGAAGACTGCCTACAAATTTTTCTTTCAGTGTAATTACGTAGCAATATTGTTTGGATGGAAAATTCAATCTTGGCATATTTTACGGATTAATATGTAATGCTTCAATTCTCCTTATTCTAGACAGACTGCAGTCATTATCCGTTAGCATATTTGTGTTTAGTGAACATCACAGAAAACCACCGATGTGCGGTCATCTGTATTCTTACTTCCTCATGCTGGATCACTGGACCACTGCAAAGACCATCGGATCTAAGTTAATATTTCAGTAAATCGTGCAAGTGTACGTGAAATAAACATCTCTTCATGAATACCGTGTAAAATATAGTCACTTCAATTCAAGTGCTTCCAGTTGTACTGCTACCACTATTATCATTGTTCATGTTATTTTACTGGAGATGTCAAAGCAAAAAACATTACTTGTTGCGTTTTATGACGTAAGCTATTAGTGGCATTGTTACAATCGTTAACATTTATTTTGTTCCAATTGTTAACTTATATCACTGTAGCCTTCACACAGTTATAATATCCGCTACATTTAAAGTGAATAAATTAAAAATTAATATTTGTGTCGTTTTTTTTAACTACACAACCGAATAACTTATTCAAGGGACACTTTAGTAAACTGTTTATGAAACTGCATTCATTAAGAATGAGTTCTTCTTATAGTAAACTAAGTTTTTAGTTTGTCATTTAATATGACCAATATTTATTATGTGTTGTGCAGGTTTAATGTTTTTATTGTTAAATATATATACATATATAACTGTTTTGTTCACGCGTAATTGTGTGTGTTGTGTGTATATTATATAATATCCGGCATGTCCATAATCTAGTACTTACGAAACAATATTGTTATGTTTTATACAATCAGTAATTCCTTAGGTAATAAACATACGTCGTGATAGTCGAATGTTTCTGTATGGACATACTGTTCTGAGATGTATACATCGTAGGAGCTTTGAAATAAGCAATAAATTGCATATCTGGTTTAGCTATCGCACTTTTTACCATTTCTCGTCTCACCAGCTCCTGCTAAGATACATATTTCAACATATTTCTGTTTTGAAGTTTTCAGACCATGTGCCTATGCTCTTCACTAGTGCGATCGGTACGTAATATACCTTTGCTTAAAAGTTATAGTAATGTTTACGAATTAACGCTCTTCACAAAATGTATTAATTAAATTCTTCACAAGTATAAAAGTTGCTAACTTATGCTACGTAAGTTACATTTGTGTGTCGGCCTTTTTACTTTGTCCAATAGAGTTTATTTTTAAATGTTGACATATGTTTTTATCTTAGGGGGCTGACAGTATTGCTACATTGATACTTCTAACATTGACTAATGTTTTCTCAAAATGCGATGTTGCCAATGCCACACTATTTTATTTAACGATAACTAATCAACTTTTAAGGAATAACGGAAAATATAACTCTGTACCCAAAGTTGCACCAACGTGCCGTATTTTTAATGTACGTGCAGGGTTATGTGCATGCCAAAGTTGAATTAAAGCAAACATTTTGATTATATGTACAATCAATAAACGCTGATCGATACATTCAAGCACAAAGCTACACCTAAACGAGCAATTTTAAAATGTCGTAAATATTTATTAGTCCTGTCGACCTTAAACGATACGTGAAATATAACTCCAACGTCAACATAACTACGATCGAGCGATATATCCGTCAAAGTTAAAGCAAAGAAATCCTAAGGAGCTCATGAAAACTTCAACTTGAATTGGCATTTAAAGAGACGTTCATTTATTTATTGTGAGAGTTATACATTAAAACCCAATAGGAGCCTATTCGATGTCGCAAAATTATTCAGGTGAAATTGTTTTACTATGTAGCCCTATCTCTAAAAACAAAATCCTTTATGGTTTTCGCTAGTTACCGATTTAACATTTACAATTAATTTTGGCAAACTAAATGATTTGCCGAAACCTAATGTTTGACAGGACGGAAGTAAAACGCGATGGCTTTAGATAAAAGTGATTGCCTATCCTGAAAGGTATATACGTAGCACAACTGCTGCAACTCACAAATATGTTACACTTATGTAGTGTATGACGGTACGCGCCGAATGTTTTGCGCCCTGTTAGTATCAACCTGGCAGGTGGCCACGGACAGTAGGATATCAGTTTCTCTTCGCCCACCCGTCATGATAACAGAACTAGGGAGCTCAGACACCTATAGTATTTGCAATATACACTCAGGTCTACTATACTTGGGGGCAGGTTACATAGCCAGCAGCAGAGGAAAGCGCGCGTAAAACGTAAACAAACACAGGTTCCCGTGTGTACATATAATAAAATACGTTGTAAGGTATTCTGAGTGCATTTTCACAATAAAAGCTATGTCGGGCTGTAGTATTTTTGGTGGACGAGAAGTCTAGTGGAGTTTATCAAGTAAAAATGTCGCCGAAAACGTAATTAAGGTATGAAGTAAATTATATAATTATTAAGTTACTAGGCCTTCTAAACGAAAACTTTTTAATACTTAAAATTTAGTTAGTTGCTTATAGAAAACTCTTGATTAGTGCAAAAAGCAGCGTTTGTGTGAGAGAAAACTTTTTTTACTTTGCAATTAATTGGTACCTATGTATTTTTTGGGGGGTTTTGCTTTATCATTTTTAGTACAGTAGGCCTATACATTACTAGTACGCAGTTGTAATGTTGCATACTTATATTGTACCAGTACAATATCCTGCACTGTTATATCACGGTTTAATAACACAGGTCTGACAGATCAGCAACAGAAATATACCGCTTCTGCAGATTTTGCCATATATTTTTTAAAAAGGCCGCCGAGATGGTACTCTTCTGATTTAGGCTATGTCTGCTGGTTTAACACCCAACGACGACTGAGTAGTTCCAGTCACGTGACCAATACTACCGAGTAGGATTATACCTACTATGTTTTCATAAGCACCTATGTTGTAGAACGTGCACCACAGGGAGTCGCTCGTGCGACCTGAGAGAGAGAGAGAGAGAGAGAGTGTGTTTTCTATGCAGACTGCGGTAATAAACACTGGTGTGAGAGAACCTGTGATACAGAGCCGCCCGCCTGAAAGCGCCTCTGTGACGCGGGACATCAAGTTGATATCGTCTTTATTGGAACAATGATTTCTGTAATACAATAATAATAAAGTGGCTGGCTGGGAACCCAAGAACTCTTGTGATTACATGATTCCTTCAACGACGGTCGTAGTACAGTTATAGAATTATATCATCTCAATATTCAAAAACAATTTTTTTTTTTTTGCAAATGATACCCGACTTTAAGGGCGCGCAGTACCCGAAACTTTAGAGGTACGGTGCTGCAAAATATTTTCTGAACCTCTACCATCTTACTTCTTTCGCAAACCCCATTAACTAGCCCCCTCCAACTCACTCCATGGGAGGAGAATGAGCGGGTGGGGGAGGAGGGCACGTTTCCTACTTCTTAGCACATAACTGGCTATAGAATTTTTAATGTTTTTATTTTTAAGGGCACTCCTTTTTTCAGGATGCTCTCAATAAAAAAAATTTGTTATGGGTTTATTAGAAAGAGCGTCGAAAGTTAATTTCTGAGGTAAAATATGTTACCAAATATTTTAAGGGGTCCAACTTTGCTTGTAACTTTTGAACCGTTTGACCTACGGAGCTGCGTATTAAGCTGTGAACTACTCTTCAAACACATTTGTATCCGTAATTAGCGATTTTTTTTTATCAAATTGAAAATTGCGTCGAAACAAAATACCCCCCTAATGCATTCAAAAGCATTTTTTTTTGCGCGTAGAGTAAGATAAATCAAAGATCCGCGTGGTGTAAAGGCCCTGTCTTGGAATTTTTCGTATAAATGAAAACTGTTATTGCTGCATATGTCGTGTCAGTGTACAACACCTAGCAAAAGGGATGAGGTAAGAATAAATTTCATATTATCATATGTAATTTTACAGCAATACGAAATACTGTGTGGCGCTGGGAACAAGTGAGAAGTGCAAAACTGTGCGTCTTCATGGTTACTGTGCATTGGTTGTAGTTGTAATTGCCAGATACAGGTAGCAGCAAGAGTCGCACACAGTCTGCGCTCTGGGGCAATAATTCGCAACTAATGAAGGGGTATTCGCACTATGTGTGTCATGCGGATCTTTGCCTCTCGCCTGTGGATTTCCAACATTCACACGGGAAATGCAGTTGCACAGCAGAAGCTTGCATATGGATATTCCAAAAGGAAAAATTGTTACTGAGCTAGGTATCTACGAGTCTACATTTCGTAAGTGTCTAAAAGTTTGGACTGGTGTTACATCTCTAGACCGGTATAAACAAGTTTTTACAGTTGAACAAGAAACTGAATTACCAACCCTCTCCAGAGACTTGGATGCCCGATTTTATGGGCACAATTTGCAGACATTGCGTAAACTCGGCTTTGACTACGCGGAATCGAATGTGATTACCTACCCTTTCGTCAAGCAATGCAAATGGCCGGAAAATACTGCACCTATAGATTTATTGAAACACACAATAGGTCACTCTGAACTTCACAGAAGACGAGTCTCGGCCGGAATATGGGGTTCAACAAAGTTCAAGTTTAGGTGTTCTATGACATCTTGACTGCATAATATAACAAGTACAAATTCCCCCCAAGCGAAATTTATAATGAGGATGAAAGTGGTTTTTCAACAGTTCAAAACAAGGTGCCAAAAGTGATCACGAGCAAAGGGAAGTAGCTTGTTGGTAAAGTCTCATCTGGTGAAAGGGGCAAAAATATTAGTTGTGTGTGTTCTATGAGTGCCAGTGGTATTTTTATTCCACCTGCAATAATATTTGCACACAAGAGAAATGAACTTCTAGAAGGAGCTCCTCCAGAAACAATTGCATTGTGTACTGGATCGAGTTGTGTAAATTCTGGCCTGATCATGCAACGGATTCGTCACTTTCAGGAAAATGCGCGAGCCAACAGTGATCATCCCGTGTTGCTTCTGCTGTATAACCATTCATCACGTCTATCACTAGAAGAAATAAACTTCTGCCGTGACCATTGCATGCATTTGCTGACACATTCCTCCCCTCCACCAAGCAGTCACAACATGCAACCACTAGACAGAAGCTTTTTCGGGCCACTGAAAGATTTATATAATATGGAATGCAACAAATGGTTAGTGATACATCCTGGAAGAAATACAACACGCCAATCCAGTTTTGTGAATTGCTCGGTAAAGCTTATGAAAAATGTGCAACATTAGAGAATACTTTTAGAGAATGCGGGATCTGGCCTATCAATCCTGATGATTTCACGGACGAAGACTTTCTTCCTTTTAGTGTCACTGATTTTGCACAAAATCGTGAACGTTGTAATGAAGAACGTGGGGTGGGGACGACGAGCAGAATCTTCGAAAAGTGGACAAAGAAGTTGACTCAAGACAAACAATATGCCAAACAACTCAAGATATTCGTCGATCAGTTTCTAATGTAGCCCACCCTTATTCCGTGACTCCTCCGATGTGTGAACCATCGATTGTCTTAGGCATAAACAAGCCAGGTTGCTCTGGTATTTTATGTAGTTTTACCAAGAAAGATCCTTTCATTTCCAAAGAGGTGTGAGCCAACGAAACGGAATAAAAGACGCAAACATTCTGAAATAATGTCCCGTTCGCCATTCAAGAATAAACTGCTTAAACGTCAAAAAGAAAGGGAGAAAAATTGCTGATAAAGAAGTGTGAAGTAAGAAGCGAATTGAAGTGAAGAAAGGAGCGGAAAGCAAGTACAATCAGCCGTTCAGTCAGACCAAATAGTGTCCCGGCTGGGAGGCATTGTATGTAGACCACCTGATGAGGACTGGATACAGTATACTTCCTGTGAAGCATGGTGGCACGAAAACTGTAGAGCATATGAGGACATACTTTGTGTGTGATTAAGTGATGAAAGGAGGCGGAAAGCAAGTACAATCAG
>PNEQ01073789.1:0-12308 GCA_003012365.1 Medauroidea extradentata
CGATTATAAAGTTTGATACCAAAATTCTCAACTGATTTAGAGGTATGAGCTTTATTTATCAATTTCATATGAATGTCATCTTTAAATCTTGTGTTATGATGGTGAATATGGGTATTTGATTGGAAGTTTATTTTGTGAATATTTTTCTTAACAAATACTATAGCTTCATACATATACATACAAGGGGTTGGGAGTATTTGTAGGGCTTGAAAAAGAGGTTTGCAGTGAGTTTGAGGATGTTTCCTTAAAATTATACGTATTGCTCTCTTTTGCATAATAAAAACTTTAGATAAATTTATCTTATTTATACCCCAAAAAATTATTCCGTAACTGATTGCTGAGTGTATATATGCATAGTATGCACTCTTTAAACGTTGTAGGGGTGTTTGGATGCTTGCCCAATAGCAAGTAAATTATTATTACCTATGTAATTGGTTTTATCTGGGTTTAATATGAGTTTATTTAATTTTATGTATTCTCTCAATGTAACTAGATCTTCTTGCATATAAGCCACCATTTGGTTTACTGAGTCTATGTGAGTGTATGTCAGGACTGTGTCGTCTGCAAATAACACTGGGGTTCCATGTAGCCTTAGGTTTCCCATATCATTAACATAAATGAGGAATAGTAATGGGCCCAATACGCTGCCCTGAAGAACACCAATGTTCACAGGTGTTAGTTTACTCACCTATTTTTACCATCTGTAATCTGTTGGTTAGATAATGTTCAGTTAGTTTTAGGGTAGTGCCTCTCACACCGTAATATTCCAACTTTTGGATTAGAGTCTTGTGTCTATTGCATGTCTTATTTTATTCACCAAGGACATTGTAGCTGACACAGTGGTCATGTTTTTGCAGAAACCATATTGTTGAGGATATAAAAGGTCATTGTTTCAAGGAAATTAGTACAGTCGTTTGGGGAAACTTTGCACCATTTTGGGTAACATTGTACCAGGTATTTTCTTTTATGTACCGGTAGTAACTTTGTGGCATTCATCCACTATGCAAACTTTAAGACTAACAAATTTATTCATCTAGGACACAACCATATTCTTAAATTCTTTCATATTTCTTTTGAAATTAAACTAGGCTGGTGGTACAAAGTTGCCCTGACCGGTACAAAGTTACCCCACATGACTGTAAGTATTTTCTTAATTGCAATTTGAAATATTTTGTCTACTGTATTGAGTGCTGATATGGGTCTGTAATTATTAACATTTTTACTATCACCCTTTTTAAATATTGGAATTTCTTCAGCAATTTTTAGTATATCAGGGTACGTTCCAGTAGTAAATCATAGGTTAATAGCTTCAACCAATAAAGGTTCTACCAATTTTTTACATTGTTTAATGGACTGGGTTGTTATCATGACCTGGTGATATATTTTGAAGTTTGTCTATGATCTGTGTTATTTCTGAGCTGTCTACTGGTGTGAGAAAGAATTAATCTGTTCACATACTCATTGTGCTTAACTTGTTTATACTATCATTTGGGTGGGTGTTTATTGAGGCAGAGAGTTTTTCCCCAATGGTCGAAAAGTGTTCACAGAAAATGTTGGCGATTTCCTTCTGGTTTGTAACTATTTCTCCTGCACTGTTCTTAACTGAGTCAATCCCTGCCAGTTAATGGGTGCTTTTGCCAATAATTTTGTTTATCTGTTTCTTAAACAAGCTTTGGGTTTCCTTTGCTATTAGTAAACATTTTGGTACAATATTTTGTAAAAAGATTTCTTTTGAGTCTAGTTACCTGATTATTTAGGTGATTAAGCTGTTCCTTAATGAATACATTATTTCTTTTCCTTTTAAATTTCTTGTAAACCCGCTCTTTAACCAGTTCAAACAGCTCTGCGTTGGCCCGGGCAGTCATGCTATATTTAGAATATTTATAGTGCGATGTGACATTTGTTGATTGTTCAAGGGAACTAGAGATTGCCCTAACCATATGTTCAGTTTTGGTATTAACATCATTAGGCAAGTCACATGCATTTGCGGCAAGCTTATAATCAACTAAATGTATGAATTTGTATTTGTCAAACTTACACATTATAGGTCATTCGGAATAAAGTGAGCACTAAAGATTTAACCTTTGAAAAAAATCACTAGCTGTTACTGTATATTAGTCAACATTAACAATAGTTACATTATTGTTTGTATGGTTGGTAATGAATAATTGCATGTTGTTCCGTGGATTTTCTTATTTGTACACAGCATTAGTGAAAGAACATAAGATGTAATTGACCTCTCTATATACGATATTCTTTAAAATATTTATTTACGCTCTTATTGTCATACCTACTAACTGTGTAATTTTACTTGATTAGCGCCGTCACAAAATGATGCGTCCGCCTGCTGAAATCAAAACAGCAGTTGACACACAGCCGCTAACGCTCGCACCACAGACGTAGTTCAAAAGTCCTCCGACAGGTGGCATCAGAGTTAGGTTATTGCAGCTTCGCTTGCTTGAAAGTGAGTTGAGTCAGGACTCAGGAGTGTGTTTGTCCATTGTGTAATAAATATGAGTTTCTGATGAACACATTCATAAACAGTTACTTCTAATACTTTTGAATATCATTGCTAATCTGTTATGTTATACGATCGCCAGCCTGAGCATGTGGAAATAGAAATAACATTACTTTTTTCCTGTTCCACACGTTAAGAAAATCAGTTTTTTATTATGTTTGTAAATTGTGTTTATAGTGGCGGTTATGAATTACAGATTAATATACTAAGCATGCATTTACGAGATAAGTAACGGCAACTATGTGTGTCTAACCAATTAGAGTCGATGAAGAGAAAATAGTGTCATAAAACGTTAACTCGCAGGTACTTACATCTCTTGAGTGTAGCATATATACAGCGCCTGTTCATTTAATGAGTAGATGTTTCAGATAACATTTATCGGAGCAGTGTAATGTAAATGGAAACATTGTACCTACAAGCCTATGTAAATAAAAGCATGTGGCAGTGTTTTTGTTTACATGAGGCAGAAAGATATAAACAGGTGGAAAATATAAAAAAATCAGGGCTTTTTTGAGTGCTCACTTTATCCAGAATCACCTATACTGTATTTGTTTGGGGTAGTAGAACATTTAGCTTAAGTATAATGGCATAATGATCACTGATAGAGGTAGGAATTGTGTGAATTATAATGTACTCATTCATCAGATTTGCTAGGAAGTGGTCAATCACTGTTTCACTAGTGTCTGTTGTTCTAGTGGGTAAAGAATTTAGTACAGTGAAATAATGACAACTATACGTACGGTAACCTTGTAATGCGTGGATGCATTGGTCTGCTCACTGATGTTTATGTTCAAATCACCTGCAATGATTGTGGGGATGTTGACGCATTGTCTTAAGTTTGTGTCTAGTGCTTCTAAAAAATCATGAATTTGGAATTGAGGAGGTTTGTAGTATCCTCCAACCAAACATGTGTCATACATTCCAAAATTATTTTCTTCTAGCCAGATAGAGTAATAATCTTTGTTATGTACCATCACTACATTATGTTGTAGCTTGTCACTTATATATATATATATATATATATATATATATATATATATATATATATATATATATATATATATATATGGCAATACCACCTATGCCATCATTTCTACAGAAGTATGCATTATATCCTGGCAGGTTATAACTTAGTACAATGTTTCAGAATCTTCAAGCCATGTTTCAGTAAGAATTAGAATAGTAGGGTTATAGCCCAGTAATGTTAATAGTAAACCAACCTCATTTAATTTGTTCTTTAGACTACGTACGTTAAGATGTAGAACTGTAGTGGCTCTGGTCCAGGAGTTTATAGCTGATGGTAGTTGCACATGATTGTGAACAGATTCTCAATCTGATGTTGAAGTGAGCTGGAATTGAAGTGTCACTTTCTGATTCAAGCATGCTCTTCGTTTCTTGTAGCACACATTTCTTCAATTGCCGACGTGTCCTTTACTTGGGTAGGTTTATCACTCTGGTTTTTCTTTGCAAAGACCTTGCCTCAACTCATCCATGCAGCCTCTAGCTTTCCATTTCTCTTTTCTTCAATAGCTTTTGAAAGCAGTTTTTTGTTATATGATGATAAATGATCATTAATGTATACCTGTTTATCTCCAGGTAGGTTCAGTTCACTGGTATACAAACTGCCTTTGACCTTCCGTTTTTTCATCAGCTCTTGTTTCTTCTCTTTTCTTACAAACCTTGCCACAATTCAACAAGAATTGACGTACATTTTCACAAATGGAGCAGTCCAACAACTTTTAAAAGTACACAATATTATTAAATTACACTTGTACAAGCAAAAATCAACCATCACTATAGCGTATAGCCCTACATGAAAGAATTCACCTAAAGAATAAATTGGGTTAGCTTGAAGAAATTTTTTAATTTCATAAATAACTGCTTTCTTAGTTGTGTGATATAGGCCTAGATTTTTATATTTTTGTGGTAATGAGCTACAAATTTTTATGGATAGTATGTATAGACTATTTTGGAGGATTGATAGTGTGGCTGTTAGAATATGCAGGTCTCTATTGGTTCTAGTGAAATAGTTATGAAGATTTTTATTTGTATGAAATCTGTCTATTATTTACTACATTCGTTAGAGTTTAATAGATGAATTCATCAGCCAAAGCTAATATTAGCTATTTTTTGAATATCCTAGATTTTGACATGAATCTCTGGTCCTTTTATTACAATTTATTCTAATAAATTTCTTTTGTAGTAGGAAGATTTTGTTTTCATCTTTTTTTTTCATCTTTTTTTTCCAGAACAGTATCCGATAGGCCTTGGTCATCAACGAATGAAACTTTGCAAAATAAATTAATTTCCACTTTAGCAAGATATCTCGAGGAGAAACAGACAGCACTAAGTTTTTTTAATTGTTTACTTAATATGTTCTTTCCAATATAGTTTGTGATCAGTTAATAGGTGGTCCTAGAAATTTCGTTGTTTTGACATTTTTCTATATAGTTTTCATTAATAAGACATATTTTTATAGTAAGAAGTCTTGTACAGTAAGTCTTGTCTATGTGGATAGCAAGTTTATTTAGCAAAAGCCAGTGCATTAGTTTAGAGATAAAAACATACGTACGTCAACATTGCAGTACCTGACATAACATTTTATAAAATAAAACACAAAATATTAATTGTCCTCAGTGACTTACCTTACAACAGATATATCCATTCCATTCCTCTTCAGAAGCACTAACTTATTCCAAAATTGGACATTGCACATTGCGTCGTTCAGTTACCCGAACCATAACGTAACATTTCTTTACGTAAAACACAATACGATAAAAGTTTAAAAAAACAACACATAATTCTAATCAATATTTCACTAATTTTCATGGTGATATTTCACGTACCAATACTACAGTTTCCAGCAATCTAGAACACTAATCAACAAAGCACTTCAGACATAACAAAATGGTTGTTGGAGACTGTTAAAGTTATCTTTCATTTCTTATTACATACACTTAAACGTTATTAAATAATCATAATACACTCAAAACCATAAACGCATCATTATGAAATTACAGTTAACACTTAGTTTCTACTATTAAAAACAATAAAGACACGTTGAGTATACACAATTTAAAACAACCCCCATTTTCCTCTAGCTTGAGCTATCCAGCATGCATGAGATAAAAGTGATGGACAAGGTCACACATCAAACAAGAAGCGCAGGATTTTGTGATTTTTTTTATATATAAAAATATGTGGCCTGTACACCTGCAACACCTCAGTCTTTTATGAAAGGAGGAATAAAAATATGTTCACTAGCACACAAAACATAATACTAAGATTGTTAAATATTGCAGTTAATGTACAAAAGTCACTGGTCAAAATAACAATGCCGAAAAGTTGGTAAGTAGTTAGACATGTTTCCCATGCTGTTGTTTCACTGTTTGTAGGTAATAAACTTGCTCGGTACGGTGGCATGTGCACTGCTGGCCAATCAACTGATGTGTTTGGCTATAGGTGGCAAGTCTGACTCAGTTTAAGTTGTTTCAATTTGTGTAGCTGTTTTCAAGAAAGTAACCCCACCTCAATGGAGGTGCTGTATTTATTATTATTTCTACTGCCGTACTATTATTGTTGTGAAATTGCTAAAAAGTTTGAAATTGACAGTAAGATATGCTTTATAATATGTAGCCTAAACATTTAGACTGCTTACATAAAGTAGTTTTAAGAATGCTCGTAAGTCAAATATTCAGTGACACTGGGAATTAAAAAAGCTTTTTATTTTGTACTTACTATTGTGTTTGCTTGAGTAACTAATACGGCCTGTCACAGGCGTGTGGAATGGCCCAAATTGTTATTGAAAATATTATTTTGTGCGGGATGAAAGTTGACCCTTTGAAATTATGTGCATATTTGTTTCTGTACATATGACTTTATTTGGTTACAATTCTTTACTTTAGGACACTGCAAATTAATTTTAACTGTGTTGTACATGTATTTTCAAGCAAATAGCTTGAAATTATTGATTTTTAATTAATTTATTTGATATTGTGTATGGGATCTGCAAATAACTGCTTATCTGTAGCAGGGTGATAAAAAGGCATTATGTTAACCAACTACTTGTGAGATATCAATATATATTTTTAAAAATCTACACAAAAGAACCCATAAAAAGTAAAGAAAAAAAATACTTTCAAATTATTGTTGACTGTTTGTCTGGGACAGCGTAGGGCCACGTAAACAAAAAGCAATACAGAAACACCTGTGAGTTGTGTGTTTAATTCAGTTTCAGTATAGTTGCAACCAAGTGTTTAGTAGCCTATGTGTTGTAATCATAAATATTTTTATGTGCAACATCAGGTTCAGGTTACCGTGTTGCTCCATCAGATTTACAAATCTGTACAGAAAATTTATGTAATAAATACAATACAAATAAAAATTGTTTCATGGCTATGAATTTCTCACACCTGTTCGGAAAATGGCTAATCACTTTTAAACATTTGGCTAGATTTTCATCAAATACAGTTAAGAACCATCCAGACGAAACTAACTACAAAAAAATTGAAATCAGTCTATCCATTTTTGAGCTACGAAGCCACAGACATAGGCATTGAAGTTATAAGACCCCTCTGTTTTTATCTGGATTTAAAAGGGGCTGACTGAATGACATACCAAGTCAGTCTAAATAGCTGGACAAAAATTAATGTACGTAATATGTTTAACAAAATATGCAAGTTTAAAATTGTGTGTCACAAATGTTCAGATTGATTTGTAGTTCTTTACATACATGTTTGCACAATGATTGTTCCCTAAATATTTGTAAACCTTTACTGCAATATTAATATTGTCTATAATATTGTAAAATTGTGTATATGTATGTTAGTACTATTGATGAGTTCTATAGCTCAAGTAAACAATAAATTAATCTGAATCTAGAAATGTGAACTTTTGAGGGTGGGTACCTCTCAGGGCATAGATGAGCATTAAAAAGGGATTCTTCGAAATTTGACAATTTGTAAGAGGGTGAAAAGGGGTGAAATTGGGTTTACCATGAATTGTTGATCTAGCTCGAACCTAACAGGATATGTTTGTGATTTATAAATCAGTTGCACTCTCATACAAATACATATTAGGCAATTTCAGGATTCACTCTAAATTCAACAATAAGGGAGTAAAGAACATGATTTTTTTCCCCTCTTTTCCCTTCATATTAAACAATCTCCTCAAGATAGATGATTTTCACTTTAAAATTATGAATATTTAAATACCTGAAAAGTAGTTTTAGGATTTTTCAAAATATTACTCCGAAGGGGTGAACAGGTAAAAAAAATTGTTTTTGTTGTTACAGATTGAACCCAATAAGCTATTGACATAATGTTTTCTTAAATCAGATACATATACAAATTTATGAGACAGCATTTCAAGATTTTTTGAAGTTCGGTACTTAAAAGGAGAAAAGGAAAAGATGTGATAGGTAGGTGATTTTGATTATTTCTCCATATGTATTGACTCAACCTAGGTGTTGAAGTTCTCTTTGCTTCAGGGTGATGCTTACGTAAATAACCCAAAAAAAGTTTTGAGAGTTTTTTTTCCCCTGTAAAAAGGTGGGTAACGTGCTATGATTCATAATCAGTATATACTGACCCCGTTGAACTTTTAGATGTCAATGTGATTTTTGCTTAAGATTGATGCTTATAGTATAAATAGGTCACCTAGAAAGAATTTTTATGATTTTTCAAAATTTTACACATGATGAGGTGAAAAGAGTTACGAAGTATTTTCAGTGAATTGTCGCTGTATCTTAAACACAGCCAGCTATCATGTTTTATGTTTATGGGACACCCACAAAATAGTCTAAAATGTGATTAAAATGTTTTACAAATTTGAACCTCTTAGGGGATGAAAAACAAGGACTGTTTTTAGTTAGTTCCTTGATATCTACAAAACCGTCAAGATATTTGGTTGCTTTTCACTTCAGGGACGTAAATACCCATAAATTAATTTAAAGACCGTTCTTAATTCAGCCTCTTAGGGATGTGAAGGGGTGAAATGTATTTTTAATTAATCAATTTAGCTTTAATCCAGTGGGTTACTGTCTTGTATTTCACATCCATTGGATAGTTATTCAAGTATCTAAAAGATTATTTCAATATTTTTCGAAATTCATTCTCTGAAGAGGTGAAAAGGCGTTAAATTTGTTTTTGACTACCCCATGATATTTATTTAACCAGTTAAGTTATTGAGGTCTGGTTTGCTTCAGAATGATGCACAAGCAAATGCTTTTAAAAGTTTCATAATTAGTGGATAAAATAAATGTATTACCACGTAATCATCAAAGCAAGTACAATCATGAGAAATTATTTATACGGCGTTACCGTTAGCAATTAGAATATCAATATACTGTATATTTTACAACCTCTGTGTGCCTTTAAAACATTTTTTTAATTTTATTGTTAATGAATGCTATTGATGTTACATGGCACATTTGTATGTAGCTCTAGTCGACAGTTGAGGTTCTTTGTTCGTATTACATGTAAGCCTGTGCTATGACTCCTAAGGACTACAAGGCTGATGAAATTAGTGACGTAAGGTATGGAAGAAGCTGTTTGAAGGGGTAAAAATGGATTATGCAGGCCACTCAGTGGTGAAGAGTGGTCACGTTTATAGGGAAGTGGTATTAAAGCTGTCCATACACTTCGAGCGAGGGTATTAACGTATGTATAGGACACAAGGAATAGTTATTAATTTGCTGTGACTGAAGCAGTGTTACTGGAGAATACGTTTCTTGCCTCTGGCTGGTTGCTTTACCTGCACCTGCCAGTCTAATGGTTCAACATATATTCAGCGATAGTCATTGCCTAGTACTGCTTCCCTTGAATCACATCCACGCTTCGCCTATTGAGTCCTCCACTCTCTGAAGTTCTTCTACAGCACTATCTCACATGTCATACCATCTCATAAGATCAACCTCAAAGCTGAGGCACCAGTAACGTTACTGCACAACTTTAAGGAGGGGGGTAATGGTAAATTTTAAATTTTGTTTTTGCTTCAATGTATTGTTAATGTTATTTGTAAAGCTTAATTAATGCAAAAGAAAATATTCAAAAAAATTTTAAGGAAAAAAAAACAAAGTTCAAAAGAAAATTTGTCGATAAACCTTTTTTTAGCAATTGCTTCAACTGGGAAAGTACTTTTTTTTTTCTTCCATAAAATTTAATTTGCTGGTTCAGTTGAGTTGTAAACTATGCTATGTCAATTTCACTTTGTATCTATGTAGCCATATAATACTTTTAAAAAAATTTAAAAATTGAATATATTTCATAGTGTGCCATTAGGTCACAAATGTGTCTCGGTAACTGTAAAATTTGCACATAACTTAAATTAAACATCAATGTAACATTTTGCAGTGTTTCTAGAACACAAAGTTACTAACAGATTCTAAATTCGTGTATTGTGTAACGAACAGGAATATTTGCAGTATTGTAATGTGTAATTGTCGCCGGTTATATGGTTGGCCATTAAAATGTGGGTGGTAAGTGCTGCACTCTACCAGAAGAGAAGGAACTATCACAGTCCTGATAGATAAATCGCTCGAGATGGCAAGAAGTGAACTATCAATATCACCTTCCCTCCCTCAGCGCACACCATGGATACCCAGACATGTTACATTCCATGCCACAGCGTTGTCAAGTCTCTTCTCTCACCTTCTCTGTCTCTCCAGCGCTGTGCCTAGCGGTCACCTTGCACGTGGACCAGTGGTGACAGGCCAGCACTGATAAACTGCTCCACGCGAGTTGAGTCAACACAACGTGATTCTTTAGCGTCACGCGCGTAAATGCTACAATAGAGATTTGAAATTTTTTCTTTAGTGTCACGCACGTAAATGCTACAATAGACGTTTGAAATTTTTTGTAACACATATTGCATGTATAGTTCCTAACATGCTAATATTTCAAATGGTAGATAAATGTTTCTTATTTTTTTATTTATTTTCTGATTGCTGTCAGTGATCTGAAACAACATTGAAAATACTTGAAATAGAAAAATAATTCTTAATGAAAAATTCTATTTCCAAGTCAATACATGTGTACATTCATAGGCTTTTCTTAGTCAAAATTGCTTCAATTACACATTATCTTGTTGGTTTAATAATGACAAAGATTTCATTGAATATTACAATATCTAATAACAAATATGTCTTGCTTTAAATTCTAACACTTTTGAAGCAAGCCTTTTATAAGTTGGCGCACTGTCGCATAACTCAACTATTTCTGTGGTAAATATTTAATGTGGAAAATTCGTTTCCCATTAACGCGGCACACAATTTGACTATATGAGATCATACTGAATTGAATAGAAAGAAAATCAGAAATTAAATTAGTCTATAGAGCCTCATAATTAATGTTCAAAATGTTTCAAAAAATAATTGTTATTCTTGAAATTAATCACTTCATTTAGTAGTGTGTGGGTTTTACTTGAAAATTTAATCTAAATCATAATGTTGGTCATAGAATTAGCTATATTAAATTAATTATTACTGAAGAGTTGTTTTCCAGAAGAATAAGGAAATGCTCAGCGGCACAATATTATTCCTCGTAAAATTTTGGGATGCAATTAATTTTTTCTACAGTGACATTCCACCCCCCCCCCCTAAGTTGTTCCTCCAGTGCGCAAGCAAACGTCTTGCCGGGTGTGTTACCAGTATGTTCTCAACACATCGGGTACACGACTACCGAGCTTTAAAATTTTAAATGGAAAAATTAAATTTCAAATATTAAATTATTAAAAGAAAATACTTGAAATCATAACAAAATAATGAATTACAATAAATTACAGCAAAATGAGTACATAAATGTTGAACAAAAATATTTAAGTAACCAAACATATTTCATTAATAATTACAGTTTTGAATCAAAATAAATAATCGCTAATCAGCTATTAACTATTTTTAATTACTAGAGAGCGTCCCAACCACAGAGTGCAGTACAGCGCTAATGGTGCATGTTGTTGATAGATCGCAGCCGCGTCATTAAGTTAGGGAGACGTATTATTTCATAATTTTGAGTACTAGAGTATTATACAGGGTTCCCACAGACCTGGAAAGTCAGGGAAAGTCATTGAAAGTCAGGGAAAATTGTGCTGAGGTAGCAGAAAGTCAGTGAATCTGTCCTGGGTATGACGTTAAACTGCCCCTTTACAGCTTTCACTTCTTTTCTGCTGTAAAGGCTTCTTTTCTTTGTTCATCTTTTAGTTTTTCTATTTTCTTCTGTTTTTATCTTGGAACATAATTTATAATTAATAGTATTCTTAATGGGCTGCAATTTTGTTTGTGTGTGTTGTGTGTAATAACTTTTTCTCCAGGTTGAGAATAGATAAAGTGTAAAAACTTTATCTTATTTACTTCAGAGGTACTAATTGTATCTTTTCCATTTTTTCCAGTAGGTATCCAGTGAGCTTAATTTAACATGGCATCTAAAACAACAATCTATAACGAACTATGGCTTGACTCTAAGCAGAGTCCCGAGTTTGTGGGATGGTTATGTAAAGGTCCAGATAGTTTTCATGCTTACTGCAGAGCTTGCAAGAAGTCCTTTGAATTGGGTAACATGGGTCGTCAAGCTGTGATCTCACATGCTAAAGGAAAGTAGCACATGAACTTAACAAAATGTGTGAATTCCCAGACATCAGTCAAGAACTTTTTTTGTAGTCGTGAAGTGAATATATCATCATCCTCAAATGTAGAGAACACATATACAAGTGCTGGAAGTAAAACTACAGACATTTCAGAAGAGTGTACTAAGTTGGACAGTAGTGACCCTCAGTCTTCTACATTAGAAAAAACTGT